>JAIEZT010001373.1:30141407-30235381 GCA_019594935.1 Periophthalmus modestus | reverse complement strand
AGAACATTCAGAATACACATTTTGAGCAACTGCATTCTAGTACTTTTCCATTTGGTGGTATTCAGAGTGCAGTTACTTTTCTGAAATCCAGGGAACACATGGCAGTACTTGATCTCACAATTTCGGCTTCAAATTGTGCAAAATTAGTGAGAAAATTCCAAACTCTGCTCTTAAAGTGAAGCATGTGAGATTTTTCCTCCTCCAGCAAAACAAAGTGAAACAAGCACAAAGCTGTTTTTAATCCTCTGTTTTTACACTATAATTTAAATGTGACTCAATGTAAAAGTATTCAGATTACAGTCCTCTGATTGGACCATGTACCAGAATACGACACAAAGTACAGTTTAATTTGTGTATTCAGTAACTAAATACATTTTCAGAGTATTCTCCCCTCACTTCATGCAATGTTGTGCAAAGCTGTCACCATCAGCCCTGCAGTCCTCTATAATAAACACATACCGTTGGTGGAAAGTAGAAAATGCGCTGCATTCTGCTGCGGTAACCATCGGATCTTGTTGATCTTCTCTTCGATCTCCAGACTTTTCAGATAGTCAAAGTCCGGCTCGTGGCTCTGAAAGGTGCTGTAGACATTGTACTCTCCAGAGTCGCCTGTGTCTCCAACCTCCTCTGACTCCGCTTTAGACTGTTCAACACAGACGCGACAAGAGCAAAAGATAAACCACTATATGAGACGTACCATATGTGCAGTTTTGAGGATTTAGGAACAAAGTAAAGACATGATTCAAAGTGACAGATAACACACCTCAGTCTCTCTCTGGAAGATGACCACTCGGCCACCTTTGTCTCCTGTGGCCAGCAGGTCCCCGGTCTGGTTAAACTCCACAGTAGAGATGACATCAGCTGGAGGAGGACAGGAATATCAGAGCCATTACATTATAACTGCACTATATGATGGTTAGCATGAAACAGCACAAAGAAAGAGACAAAGCCAAGAGTAATACAGCATGAATATAGATTTAACAAGAGACGTCAGAGGAAAATAAATGGCATGTGCATAAAATTAAGACGTACTGTGAATCCACTTACACTACACAAATCATCTATTTTAAAAATCAATTTGCAATTTGCAGAAAAAACATTTTATAGTCAAATATTTCAGATCAATTTGCCAAGTCATGTTCACACCTTCAGGACAAATGCACTGTCCATAGATCACTTCATATGGACAGGAATTTGGCCACTTGTTCAGGACACTCTATCTAAAAACGTCCTGTCAGAGCAGAGGGACACTTGACACCATTGAGACTTTGACACTGAGACCAGGGTCATACCTTCGGTGACGTAGTCTCGTAGGAAGGTGTGGTTAATTTTTGGGCTCTCAGCGTCCTCTCCCATCTGAAGCTGGGGAAGGCTGACCTGCCAGCACGCCCGGCCTGAGGGGAAGGCTCCAATCCGTAGTTTCTCTTCCCACCCAGGCTTCGCCCATGCTGCTGGGGCCTAACGGAGCAGCCTGGAGCAAGGCATGCTGGGTAAACTCTCTGCCAGCCGAAGATAAAGTGTAGAGAGTGAGGAGGGAAGGATGTCAGGTGTTTGTCTGTGGAATAGGTGCAGAGGAAAAGAGAGAAGTTGACAAAAAATCTTTAATTTAGCTAGAAAGCATGTCATTATGGCCATGTGTGACTTTTATACTAAATTCAGAGGCATATTCATATACAATCTATAAAAAGTAACATTAACAGGAGACAGTACAAGCACATATAAAGGATGTCCAGCTGTGAGAACAAAAATGTGCCTCTGCATCACTCACACTGGCAAATATAACCAGGGTGTGGTGGTCATGTGTGCAGAATGTACAGACACAACCTCTGGCCCTCATCACACAGCCATCAAACACACGCAACACACACTCACTGATGGTAAATGAATGATTATCTGATATCAGACGTGTGTAGTGCAGATGAGGAAGGAGACAGGCCTGAGCACACCTACCGGTCGGCCTGCTGCTGCTGCTGCTGCTGCTGCTGCTGCTGCTGCTGCTGCTGCCTGTGCGTCCTCTGCTGCAGTGCCGGAGCAGGCCTGTGTCACTGCCCTCGTCGACACAGATGAACAAGCAGGACACACTCACAAAACACAAAGATGGCTGCGAGAGGAGGGGAGGCTGAAGGATGAGAGACAGAAAAGAGAGAAGGAGAGGGATAAAAGGGAGGATGGAGGTGCTGAGCCTGCTGATGCTGTGGAACTGATTCTGTGCAGCATCCAATGTGTCATGGCAGCCTCCTCTTCCTGCAGCCAATGGGAGTGAAGCTGTCAGTGGCGCACACTCCCACTGCAGGTGATGGCGCAGGAGCAGCCACCAGAGGGCGCATTAGGACATTCTGTGCTGAGAGGGAATAAAAACACAGAAATAAGACCCAGTATGCGTCACCAGGAGTGACAGCTCACAAATAAACGATAATAGGCTAAAAATTTTACCTTAAATGTAAAAGAAAAAACTGTTTAAATGAATTATTATCTGTTAAAGAGCAGACTTTGTGTGTTTGTGTGTGTACAAATCTATAACTCGGACAATAGAATATTATACAGTGTCATTATTGTGTCTTTACATTGGCTCTTTACATTTATTAAAGGTCTAAAGTTGCTATAACAGTAAAATTGACAGGCTAAAGTTCTACATGATAAACACAAACTCAACACAGTCTGAACGTGTCAGATCACCTCAAACCCTCAGCAGCGCGGGACTGTTTTCTGTTGCATTATTTGTCAGGAGGAAAATCGATGAATGATCAGTTTATGTGAGCTGTGGGACGTCCTGCACTCAGAGTCCTGTCCCCCCGGAGCCAAAGAGCTTCTCCTCATGAGACCTGAGAGCTGCATGTTCAGAGGCTCCTCAGCCACAGGCCCAGGAGGGTTTAGGCTGAGGCTGTAATAATCAGAATTAAAATACAGAGAGTAGATAAAGTCTGCTCATATTGTAAGTTTAACCTGACAAACCGTTACTTTCTAAAATAAATAAATAGTAAGTAAGTGCGACTACGTTTTTATCATTTTCTTTTCTGTTTTTGTTTTTATTCTTTCAAAAGGAAACTGAAGCTACGAGCTGTGATGCCCAAGAGTCATCAGTCACCAGCAGAGTCCAGTCTCCTGCTGACACTGATTCAACATGCTGTGTATCTATGAACATGTGTATATATGTTTTTGCATACATAGCAAACACTCTTGATGGCCACTTGAATCTTCAGATCTTTCAGAGTCAGGACTGACACATTTGAAGCTGAAATAGAAGGTTCCACTTTACTTTGAATGTCTGAACTTGTCAAACGCTGTTGACATTCAGCACATTTTTGTTTGTACTTTCAGAGTCAGTCCCTGCACCGTCCCACCCTACAAACCTCTGATCACTAAGACACCTGTCCCAGACTGGAATCACAGTATGTTTGGGGCCATCATAAAACTCTCCTTGGTGAACTCATTCCTGCTTTTCTTAGCCTTCATTTCCTCCATAAACGCAGGCCCTCGGGATGCATCCATCTCCCCTCATCCCTCCACTTCAAAGCCTGAGGCCTGTGGCACGTCGCCAGCTGCCCTTGGATGCTGCCACTGCTGGAGAGGGTCACGGAGCTCTTTCATTGGCCAAGAAGAACGAAAGTGGTGGCACAAGAGACTGTGATTGGCCCTACTTCACTGGACTATTTGAGAGAGTGTCTTTAGTGAGGAGCCGATGAAGAGGAGCTGATGAAGTGGACTGCTGGCTACAGGGTCACATTGGGTCTGAGGTAATTGCCGCCCAATGGAAAGTTGTATTTCAAGGGAATCCCTAATGACGCATTATTCTGAGTTAGTGTTGTTCCAGCTCGTGAGGGTCGTCCCTGCAGCTTCACTGTCCCTGAATGACCAACGTGAAACTGATCCCCACTGTGTCCTGGCCTCATGCTTCAGTGGATGTGTGAACTGTGCCTTTCCTTCCACTCACCAAATGTTTAGTTTTAGACCCAGTGGTGGATGAACTAATCAATTTTGTTAGTAAAGTTAAAGTACAGACACAAACATTAAAAGTTACTCAAGTAAAAGTAAAAGTATCACATGAAAAAATCTACTCAAGTAAAAGTATTGAAGTGTTGTTAATGTGTAATGTAGTGAAGTTAAAGTAAAAAATATCCACTGTAAAATGCGCTTAAGTAAAGTACAGATACCTAAAGATTATATTTATTTACAGTGCTTTTTTACTTGTACTTTGTTACTTTCCACCCCTGGTCAAACATAAACCCTAAATGACTCAGATCAGAATCAGAATCAGAATCACTTTTATTGATCCCCGAAGGGAAATTCTCTTAGTTAACAGATGCCACAACCACAGGATAGAAATTTAAGAATAAGAATAAGAATAAAAAGTCATTTAAATAAGAATAAAAATTTGTGCAATAAGAATAAGGTGTCAATAAAATTTGTGCAATAAGAATAAAGTGTCAAATAAGAATAAAGTGTCAACAGTGTTAAATAAATAAATAAATAAATACATAAATAAATAAATCAGCATCAGTCCTGTTTTCTGTCCTGTTGTTCTGTTTTCTGTCATTTTTTCAGTCCTGTTTTCTATCCTGTTTTCAGTCCTGTTTTCTGTTTTCAGTCCAGTTTTCAGTCCTGTTTTCTGTTTTCAGTCCTGTTTTCTGTCCTGTTTTCTGTTTTCTGTCCTGTTGTCCTGTTTTCAGTCCTGTTGTCCTGTTTTCTGTCCTTTTTTCAGTCCTGTTTTCTGTTTCCAGTCCTGTTTTCTGCGCGGGTGCAGTGCGCTCTTTTGGCCTGCAGGGGGCAGCAGCACACATCACAGTGGGAGCTCTACTGAAGCGCGTCAGGAGCAGCGCAGAGGAAGTAGACGCCGGAGGAGAGGGAAACATGGCGGGGCGCGCAAAAAGAAAAAACAAATCTATTCAGGTAAATCCTGCAAGCCCCGAAACGCCTGTGAATGAATGTATGTTTGTTTTAAAGGCCGTTCAGGCGCAGGGACACGTGTGAGGCAGATGTTTAGAGGACGCAGTTAGCAGAAGGATCCATGGTTTGTGTGGTGTTTGTGATGTACGCAGTGGACACACGGCAACATGGCAGTGCTGCAGTGTGCTCTTTGTCATCCACTGCACGGATGTACCATATAACCTGGTATTATTAATGTGTTTTATAACTTATGGTGATAGTATGCTTCGTTTAAGTGTAGTCAAACAAGGCAAGTTTATTTGTAGGCCACAATTCATGCACACGGTAATTCAAAGTGCTTTACAGAATAAAAAAGACATTTAAATCACTATATAACAAATCAAAACATGGATAATCACAAATAATCATCATAAAATAGATATTAAAGGAGAAAAGTGCAGAGTAAAAACCTTTCAGTCATATGCACAGCTAAAACAAATCATTTTGAGCCTGGATTTCAACATGTCAAAGTCGAGGCCTGTCTCACATCTGCAGGTTTTAGCTGCATAAAACTGAAATGCTGATTCCCCATGTTTAGTCCTGACTCTGGACACCAGCAGGAGGCCTGTCCCTGAAGGATAAAGCAGGATGACCCAGCGTCCCTATTGACCCTGGGACAGTCCCAGTTTTGAGCCCTGTGTCCCATGTCTCAGCAGATTTATCCAAAACCAATGATTTGTCCCAGTTTTATACAAGAAATGTCCCAGGTGTTCCCATTTTTGAGCAACGTGATACCTGCCAACACAGGGTGACCAGATTTCCAAAGTTAAAAACTGGGACACACCGGGTTGAGGTGGTTGGTAATACTAAACTTGTGAAAAGTGTTTAATTAAGAACATTATTATGCACTCTATAACATGAGGGACTTCTGTCATTACAACTGAGTGAACCTTTTGGCTGTCTGGTGATTTTCAAACAGTTTTCTGTATTTGAACAAAAACATTTGACACTATTTACCCATTTTTACTGTTGGAGGGGATCGAATGGGTCAAACATAGGGACACCTGGCACATTTCTTGTATAAAACTGGGACAAGTCACTGATTTTGGATAAATCCTCTGGGACATGGAATGGCTCAAAACTGGACTGTCCCAGGTAAATAGGGACATCTGGTCACCTAACATCAACAGTAAAGATGGGTATATATTGTCATTTGTTAAGTTAAAATACAGAAAAACCATGCTTTAAAATCGCATAAGGCAAAAAAAAAAAAAAAAAATGCCCTGACAGACGCCCCTCAGATTATGACTGACGCACAAGCCAGTTGTGAATGGACAATGCTACCTGCTGTTTTTATAGTTTTATTTATACCAACCATCCCATACTGTCATATTTATTTCTCTATTCTGCAGGAGTGTATTACAGAGAATGGAAAACTAAAGAAAGCACGCACGAATGAACTGAAGGACGTGCCTACATCAACAATAACATCTCTACAACGTGATGAAATGAAAGAACTTTACAGTCTAGAAATGCCTGAGGATTTGTACCACTTTTGGGACTTCTGCAAGGAACTCTCTCCAGACAACCCTCGTGGTACATGCCAAATACTACCGCCTCAGTACTTATAACAGAAAATCTAGTCTATAATGTAGTTTTATTTTGCAGGTGCATTAACAGACACACTTGGGTTACAGCTGGTTGGTCCCTTTGACGTTCTGGCTGGAGCTCACAAAAAACTAAAGACCAAACCAAACTTAAATCTTCATTGTCGTTACTTCTATGATCCTCCAGAATTTCAGACTATAATTCGAAGTGATTGCAGCCAGCTTCACTTCGGCTATTACAGGTAATGGCGGGATATTTTGTCTGTATGTTTGCTAATGTAACGTCAATTTAAATGTTCAAACTTGACTTCGTTCCAGAGATACTCCAGACTCTCTTCCATCATTTGTTGGTGAGAATGATGCCAACAAAGGCTGCACTATAACACAGATGGGAGAAAATGTGTTCGCTGCTGTTTAGTAAGTGCAAAGTCTTGTTATTTGTTTAATTAAGCAGTACAACAATTGAGTTAGTGGGCAAATACTCGACCACTGCACGACTTTTACCACATTCTACTTGCAAAACGATCATTGTGGTACTTCGATAGACACGGTAACGAATATGCATTTCTTTGTCCTCAGTTTGTATCTTCAGAGGAAAAAGAAAGAAAAGGGAAGTCAGAAGCCAGGTTTGGAAAGCCTCGAGGAGAAGCTACAAGACAAAGCTGAGATTCTGGGGTTTTCACTTGAGCAGAAAACCAAAGACATGAAGCAAAGAGATAAGAAGGTACAAACACAACTGACTGAAAAAAGGTTACATTTCATCTTCACAATAATCACTATATCGACTTATCATTCAATACATGACAGATGGAACAATATTTTTTATCGTGTGTACAATTTCTTTACACGACTAGGAAATTGTTGGTTATTTTTTTGGCTATATCATGAGATTTAACCTGTAGAAGCTTGAATAATAAAAAAAAAAAAAAAAAATTTTACTTTTATTTAACCAGGAAAGTCCCATTTAGATTAAAAACCTCTTTTTCAAGGGAGTCTTGGCCAAGCGGCAGCAGCAAATAAAAATTAAAGCCGCAAGCGGCATCGAACGGCCCTCGCGGGCCGCGCTTCGCACTCGGCCGACCGAGCACTCCCTGTAGGTGGCGCTGATCCGCCACTTGCCTCCGTTTTATTGTGGCTTTGGGTTGCACTTGTGACCAAACAAAGCCAAAAGACACTGGGAGGACTGATGCACAAAATGCACCAACATGGGCTTTTCCAGGCATCGCCATGGCAACACTGTGCAAAATACAAAGTTGGCACTTTGGACTTTTTTGACGGGGACGATGTAATGAATCAACGTGCCAAATCTCACAATTGTCATTGAAGGTATGAAGGCATTATAAGACTTTGAAATGTCTAAAAATTTGTAAATTTTCCCATTAGCATAACATGGGGTATTTCGCGCATTGCCATGGCAACAGAGTGGAAAATATGACATGGGTGTGATTGACTTTTTTGATCAGTATGACATGAAGAGTCAGTATGTCAAATTTCACTTAATTCCATGAAACTAATGTTTTTCTCATGAATGGGAAATTTTCGGACCGTTCCCATTAGGATAACATGGGAACTTCGGCGCATCGTCATGGCAACAGGGTGCAAAAAACGACATGGTCTGATTGACTTTATTGATTGGAATGACGAAATGGAATTTTGTGTGAAATTTCGTAACATTTGGGAAAACTAAATTTTGGGCCCTCCATGCAAATGTATTTGTTATTCTGTAGGGGGCGCTATTGCACCAATTTTGTTTCTTTTCACAATGAGTAGGTGTAGGCCAGAAGATTTTACAACTGATTTGAATTTGAGTGAAATCGGACATAGTATGCGCAAATGGGGCAAATTTTGAAATTTGAAAATTGCAAAAATTCCGATGGAATTTTGCGGCTTCGCCGCACGGGAACCGTTATACGTATAAATGTAAATCGGATAACTTTTAATGCCCCACTTGTCTAGATGATGTCCAGCGATTTTCAGCCCTGCAGGTGAAGCGCCTTCAGAGGAGTTGACGAAAATGCGACGTCAACGAAAATGCTGACTCGGCATTTCGGAATTTTCAATCCAAGATGGCCGACTTCCGGTTTGTCAGGGGGCGTGGCCATAATAATATTTTTTGTTTGGCATCACTTGAAGAATGTGTGTACCGAATTTGGTGGTTCTACGACAAAAGTTGACGTCGGGGTGTCTCCCATTGACGCAATGTATTTTGACTTTTGTAGGTGGCGCTGTCGCGCCATTTTTTTATGCCCAATGATGCACCATATAAAAAAATAAATTTTTCGGCAGACCTGAATTTTGGGCAAAATTTGGTGAGTTTTTTGAATATGTTCAGGGGGTCAAATTCCTGCTCAAAGAGCAGAAGAGGAAGAAATAAAAATAATAATAATAAAAAAAATAATAATATTTTTAGCAAAAACAATATATCCGAATACATTAGAATGACAAATTATACGTTTTTTGAAAGCTCTGGACCTTCCCCACGTCACCGTGGGGTCTATGGCGAATGACGGGCGCTGACGCGCCCGTCATTCGCCATGACGTCGGGGGTCGCCACTGACCTCCCATTGACTTCCATTCATTTTAGCAGTAATAAAGATGGCCCATGCCTACGGCATGGGTTGCTGGGATAGTGGAGTGGAATCAGGGCAAGGTCACGACCTCAGCCGAACTTGTGCGCTGCGCGCACAAGTTCGGCAAGACAGTTAGCAACGATGAGTGCCTGGGCTTCGCCCAGGCACTCATCGTTGCGGAAGCAATAGGCCCTACGCCCTGTAGGGGCTCGGGCCTAAATACAGTTGCATAATTACAAAAGGACAGGATAACAAGAATAGACAAACAGATTATATGAAAAAAATATATAAAAAACAAGTGCATGTCATGGAGTCAGCCTCGAGACCTCTCAGTTTAGATTTAAAAGCGTTCAAAGAAATCAACTCTGTCAAGTGCCAGTTTAAATAACTATATGACCTGTTACAGATGCAAATGACATACGAAAGTGTTTGGTTTGGCTGTTTATTTATTGCAGCTCATTATTTTTAACAATATTGTAGATTTAGAATAATTTCTTGGGGGATAATCCTGCTTTATGGTTGTTATTGTTAGGGCTCTGTCAATGGAATAAATTAGTTTCAGTATCGTTTATCTTCTGCTTTTACTTGAGCAAAATAACACTTCCAAATGTATTATGGTGGCAGGCCCAGTTACATTTTGAGAATTTAGTTTGTGTAATAGATTACTGAGAATTTATTTTGTAGGTGGTCACCAAAACCTTCCACGGTGCAGGTATAGTCGTACCTGTCGATAAGAATGACGTCGGATACAGAGAACTACCGGAAACTGATGGTAAGCGTTCTGTGTGGGTAGGATTTTCAGAGTTTTAGCAGTGTATTATAGTGAATTATCTGCGTTTTACTGGTTTAGCTGGGCTCAAGAAGATCTGCAAAGCCATCGCTGAAGCCAAAACTGATGAAGAACGAATTAAAGCGTTCGGGCCTATACAGGAGATGATCACTTTTGTGCAGTTTGCGAATGACGAGTGTGACTATGGCATGGGCTATGAACTGGGAATGGACCTTTTCTGTTATGGATCCCATGTAAGTACCGGTAATTCATTCAATCACTAGTAAATATAATGTATTTTATAATAATCATATATTTTCCCCTCCAGTATTTTCATAAAATCATCAAGCAGCTTCTCCCCCTGGCCTACAACTTACTGAAGAGGAGTCTGTTTGGAGAAATTGTTGAGGCTCATCTGTCAAACCGTAGTCAGGAACCTTTGGACCAACTGGCAAATTAAAAAAACCTCAAAACACTACACCTGTTAATATCTTTCTCAATGAACATTCGTCTGTTTTCTGCTTTTGACTCTGTTGACTGTTGCTGTAATATGTGCTGTTAAGTTTGGAAACATTTCAGTGATGCCTTCATAGTTTGTGAAAAGTATCAAATTCTAATAAAGATTTTTTTTTATATTTTTACTCATGCTCACTTTAAAACATGAATCTTCTACAAAAGGGGTTATTATGATTTCTATAGGCCTGTGTACACTCAGATAAAGGTTTTGCTGGATATTCCACTCCTACAGGATTTCTGTTTTTGTACTGCACAGAGCGAGGTCTGGTTTTAAACAAGTAGCTGGACTTTCACCATTTGAGGGAGACAAACAGATGAGGGGTGGTGCTGGTGGTGCTGGTGGTGCTGGTGGTGCTGGTGTCTACATGTGGAAGCTCGGTCTGCATCAGCTTCTCCTCATCTACTGGAGCAGTCTCACGCTGAATGCGGAGCTGCGTTTATGGAGCATTTTATTTTTGTGTAGTGACATCTTTATAAAGGCAGCCGGTGGATTTAATGCTTTATTTTAATGATCTTATTTCATACCAGTGTTTTTCTGTCATATTGGCCCTTCACTGTGTTTTGTTTTGTGTTATTAGCCTCTGTCTCTTCAGGAGCAAGTCCAGCCCACTCGGTCTGAAGGGCAGTGTCGCTGACGTTTCCTACTGTCCTTGAAAGCAGCACAGATCCTGCGGAGTTTGGGGGAAGCGCATCTGCGGCGCGCTCACATTTCCACACGCGCGCTCCAGCAGAGACAGGAGCATCCTCCACACGGACACGTCCTGCAGCTGTGCGCACTGTGCACGATGCTCCCGGGCCCCGGAGAGCCTGGTACACTCTGAGGCACAGAGACAACCCCCCGGCTCAAGGAGCCAGAGACACAAGGAGCCGGAGACTGAAGGAGTCACAGACTGAAGGAGCCGGAGATTGAGGCGCCGAAGGAGCCCGTGAGCCCGGGCATCATGTCCAGCAGATCCGAGGAGAGTCTGTTCAGGGGCGGCGGCTCTGACCGGGACTTGAAGATGGCCTCTTCCAGCAACACTTCTCCGGAGGGTGGGCCCCCCGGCTCCTCTTCACCAGGGCCGGATTCGGCAGGTGGGTGTCTGCAGTCCTCTCTCTGCATTGGCCCAGTCAGCCTGTAGTGCTCACTGGAGGAAGAGCTGAGGCGGTGTCTTATTCACATCCATGTCTCCAGCTCATCCTTCAGCCCAGCACGGTCCAGACGGACTGTGACATGTTATGAGATACATGCTACGTGTAAATAACATGTTTCATACATGTAGAGCTGTGTAAATAACATGTTTCATACATGTAGAGCTGTGTAAATAACATGTTTCATACATGTAGAGCTGTGTAAATAACATGTTTCATACATGTAGAGCTGTGTAAATAACATGTTTCATACATGTAGAGGTCTGGGGGGCTGTGTTTGTTGGAGTTGTGTTTATGTTCAACATAAACAGGCTCTGGTTCTGCAGAAAGGCTCAGAAGGGGCCAGATCCTCGTTTCATGGCCTGTTAAACGAAGTTCTCCATCATCTTAGAAGCCGATGCGTGACTAGCCTGGTCTAATAAACTATTCAAAGTTGTCCACCTGATTGTCCCTGTCAAACTCACATCTCCAGGGGCTTTGGCTGGACCATATGGAGCTGAGGATTGACTCTTTTGACACAGAAGATGATAATTGATGTTAATGGGGTTAGGACCAGGTTTGGCTGGTGTCAGTGAGAGCTGTTTTGTTGATAAGTTTGACACCTTCAGCTTGGACACTTGGCCTCGATGTGACAGTAACAGTGACTGTGTGACTGTTTTTAACACGGCCCTGACACACCAGGCTCTGACTGCAGTGTTTACGTGTGGATCTTATAACCTGTAGAAGAGTTGTGCTGATTTCACTCATCACAGACGTCTGTAATTATGAAACGTGATAAGACCGTGAGCAGCAGGTGAAGTCTTAATGCTCCTGTAGGCGGTGTGTTTGAGGACTGGAGTCAGGAGATGGTGGATGGTAGATTGTTTCCTGCTTGTGCTCAGTCTAATGTGATTTCAGTAATGGACTCTCGTGCCGTACACACACAGTCAGAGAGGCAGAAAAGCACAAACACACTCACACTTGGGCTTTGGGTGGGGCCTGTGATCTCATCCAGTCACAAGAGTTCGTTAGCATGAGCTCCATACAGTTTAAGATTTCACTGGAGAATATGAGGTCTGTGTTATAACAAAACTGCGGAGCGTTGGCAGTGCATCTAGAAGTTTTACCTAGACCTGTCACGGTGATCACAGCATCGACTTATTGTTCAGTATCTGGAAGTTGGAACTATATATTTTAGAGCTCAGTATTTATCTCGTGTACCATTTCTTTGCAGTAGTACAGAGATTTTAGCCTTTTTTTTAATGCAAAACTATAAGATCTGAGCTGGAGAGGGTTGAATAAATAACCTTTATGGCTAATTATTGGTTGATTCTGCTGTTTATATGTTGCACCTCAGGTTTTTAATGATATGATTTATTTAAAAACAGGTTCACTGGGATAAGGGAAGTTTCAATATTGTTGTTTATCGCAATATTTCTCTGTAGCAATATATCAAACTTCAATTTTTTTGTCATGACAGCTTAGTTTTACCTTGTGCCTTGACTATTTGAAGACGGCCTTTTAGTTGTTTAAGAAAAGACACTGTAAATGCATTTAAGACACTGTTAAAGTTGTTGGAGTGACAAAGGATCTAAGTGATGTGATGCTTTTCTTTGCTGGGCTAAAAATACTGCACTGTCTGTCTGTCTCTGGTGTGATTTTGCAGTAGAAAAACGGCCACTTCCATGCCCAGTGTCTGAGCTAAGTGGACCTGTGTCACTGAGCTTTACCGCTGTTGTCGGGGAGTACAGCTCCAGTCTGCTCCGCCGCCTCTGTGGACACCCCCGGACCCATCCCCGTCCTTCACTTGTCTGTTTAAGAGGGTTCTGTCTGGGGCAACTGCAGAGAGAACTTCAGGACAGTCGTGATAATAAGGCCTCTTTTCCATCGCACTTTCTTAGACTGAATATTTATTTGTGGTCGACATAAATGGACAGATTTGAAGGTGCACTGTAGCTTTGGGAGGGTCCGTCACCTTAATCAGTTACAGGTAAACGGCTGTATTTATTGCTCAAAAATACCTTAAAAACATGTGGAATATTCTAGACAAAGCAATAACACAATAACAATTCCACCAGAAAAGTTACACAGTGCAACTTTAACTTTAACAGAATTGTGAACATTAGTAATTAGTTTGAGCTGTTTTTGAAGAACTAAGAATCCTTAATTTGGCTTGTAAAATATTCTGTGATACATGAAACTTGTTGAAAATGCAAAATCCCACAGGACGAGACGAGATTTAGACACCGTTATTTACTACACTGGTCACATGTCAGTGGCAAATTAAAAGAGACTTTTCACAGCCTTGGCACCTTCTTTTATTTGGGGCACACTTACCCTCTATGTCCTTCATTGCTCCCTCCATTCCACAGATCAGATCCTCCTCACTGTGTCCCCGTCCCGACTGGTCACAGGGGGACAGGGCGTCCTCAGTGAGAGGGTCTAAACTGGAACAATCTCCCAGAGGAGATTCAGTCAGCAAACACTGTATCTACTTTTATATTCAAACTAAAGACTCATGTCTGTGCTCTGGCATTTATCTATAATACAACACACACGTGTGCACATTATGTGTGTGTGTTTTTTTGTGTCTCTTTTTAATGTTTTATATTCTGTGAAGCACTTTGTAACGTTGTTTTAAAAAGTACAATACAAATTAAGTTATTATTTCTTCCTCTTCTCCTTCTCCTCCTTCTCGTTATTATTATTGTTAGTAGCAGTGACGTGTGTCAGGTGAGGCCGGTGAGGCAGTGCCTCATCACAGAGAAAAATAAATGAAATAGTTATATTTATCCACTGATTTGTATTATAAAGTTATTTTCTATTTAACTTTGCAATTTTATTCTTTTCTTTTTTACTCAAGATCGTTGAATTTTTACGTTTACTGTTGAAAACCTGAGAAAAAGACGCGCAGTGAGGCACAGGCCGTTCGTGCCGCTGGTGAGGGCTGAGCACAGTGTAGCGTCTGTGAAAAGGCGCCGGGTGAGGCACGCAGTTACCCTGCCTCATGTTAGGGGGCGCTCATGAGCCCAGGGATTCTTGTAACTCCCGCAGAATAGGGGCCGCAAACTACAATTTAGAGTTAGCAAGTCAACTTTAGCAATTCACTTTTTCTCTATGTCTGGCCCTACTTTTTAAATGGAGGAAGATACATATTAAAGCTCAAGCAGTTTTCTAAACTGGACTTTCGGTCGACGCAGGAGGTTATAATTAAAGGACCGAGAACAGAGATGTACAAAGTGGTAAGAATTTTTAATGACTTCAATCCACTGAAAATCCACTGAAAATTGGGGAAACAGAATAAGGATAAAGAATAATACAAAACCAGCTTGCTTTTTATTTCATACTATTAGAGTTATTTCTTACGGACTGTTGTAGTTGCAGTTGCAGTGGTAGTCGTAGTAGTAGTAGTAGTAGTTGTAGTAGTAGTAGTAGATGTAGTAGTAGTAGTAGTAGTAGTAGATGTAGTAGTAGTAGATGTAGTAGTAGTAGATGTAGTAGTAGTAGATGTAGTAGTAGTAGTAGTAGTAGTAGTAGCAGTAGTAGTAGTAGCAGTAGTAGCAGTAGTAGTAGCAGTAGTAGCAGTAGTAGTAGTCGCAACAGTAGTAGCAGTAGTAGTAGTAGTAGCAGCATTCTCCAGAGGGAAGATAATCTTGTGTTATTTTGATTTTATGGAGTGAGACGTTCTCACATCTGTTACTTCTGTTTATTTTTAACCCGTTTTGGTGAAACATGCAGCGGAGTCACAGTCGGCTCCATTTAAAACCACAACAAACCAGTCACATATTGTTTTTTTTTATGTCAGATGCCCTACCAGCAACAACCAGTCACATAATGGGACTGGAGCCGTCAATGTGTTGTGAGTCTAACCTCCCCCCTCTCTACTGGCCCTCTCTCCCTCCTTACCTCCCCCCCCTGTGTCCTCTCTCTCCCTCCTTACCTCCCCCCTGTCCTTACCTCCCCCTGTGTCCTCTCTCCCCTCCTTACCTCCCCCCTCTGTCCTGCCCTCTCTCTCCCTTCTCACTCCCTCCGCTCCCTCTTTACCTCCTCCCTCTGTCCTGCCCCGTCTCTCCCTCCTTGCCTTCCCCCTCTGTCCTGCCCCTCTCTCCCCCTTACCTCCCCCCTCCCTGCCTTGTCTCTCCCTCCTTGCCTCCCCCCTCTGTCCTCTCTCTCCCTCCTTACCTCCCCCCTCTGTGCCCCTCGTCTCTCCCTCCTTGCCTCCCCCCTCTGTCCTGCCCCCTCTCTCCCTCCTCACTCCCTCCTCTCCCTCCTTACCTCCCCCCTCTCTCCCTCCTTACCTCCCCCCTCTGTCCTGCCTCGTCTCTCCCTCCTTGCCTCCCCCCTCTGTACTACTGCCCCTCTCTCCCTCCTCACTCCCTCCTCTCTCTCTACCTCCTCCCCCCTCTGTCCTGCCCCTCTCTCCCTCCTCACTCCCTCCTCTCCCTCCCTTACCTCCCCCCTCTGTCCTGCCTCGTCTCTCCCTCCTTGCCTCCCCCCTCTGTACTGCCCCTCTCTCCCTCCTCACTCCCTCCTCTGCCTCCTTACCTCCCCCCTCTGTCCTGCCCCGTCTCTCCCTCCTCACCAGTTCAAGTTGCTCCTCACCTTTGACATTCTCGTCTGCTCCTCCTCAGCTGCTGCTCTGTCTTTTCTGCGTCTCCTGTGGGAGCTCGGTGATGGGATTCTGCAGGAAGGCCGTCTTAATGGAGCCTTCATTACATTAGCTCTTTGGACTGGCTCGAGCCACACTGCAGCTACTTACGCACTAAGCTAGCTCCTACAGAGGGGCAAAGACAAGTGTGCGCTGTGCGAGGGTCCGTGTGGTTGTGCAGGGCTGTAAAAATCACCTCAGAGCATTACATAACTGTTTGGACCACAGCTGTGTTGTTTAGAGCACTGACTGGGCTGGTTAAGAGTGTTTACACGTGATTTTAGTTGTTTTTTTGTTGAATTTACTCACCTGTTCACTCCAGTATTGTTAGTTGGAGCAGCTTTCGGTGATAGTCACTAAGCAGGATGTTTGGATTAACAGTGCAGTAATTAGTATTTTAAGGACGACACAAGTTGGTAGAGCATTTGTCCCCTGATCTGAAAGTTGGTGGTTTGAATCCTGGTCTCGACATTATCATTGGTCCAGCTCCCACAGATAAATGCTGTTGTTGTGTCCTTGTGCAAGACACTTAACCACTTGGTGTACTTGACTTTGAGTGCCATTGAAGCTGGAAAAGTGTTGTATAAAAATGTGACTAGGTAGATAGTTTTGGATTCTGCACATTGTCAGCTGCACTTTCTCATTTGTGCTCTCTGTCTTCTTTGTACTCATTCATTCCTCCTCTCGGTTAGCTCTTAAATTATGTATTTTTTACTTTCATTTAAAAAAAAGTACAGTTAATGTGGGAAGCCTGATGTGGTCGAAGTAGGAGACAGACTCAGGTCACCGTGGTCTGTGGAACAAATACATCTTTACAAAAAGTAACTGTGCTTAACTAAAAGAAAAGCAACAGAAACTAAGGGAAAAACACGTGCGCCCGGCTGTCTGATTGAAAGATTATTGGAAATGAGCAAAGGTGTGAATAAAGGTCCACTTTGTCATAGTTAAAATCAGGCAAAACTGAAAAAAAAATGTTTTGAAATGTAGTTGTATGATAACAGTGAACCTGCATCATAATCCACAGCTCGTACCCTCCTACAGCAGCAGTCACGTGAGAACATTGATGTGTTCCTTGTATCATGTTGTTCCTGTGCTGTTCCAGAGTCTATATTTGACATCAGCAAGGACATAACATTAACACAAGGCTGTATAGTACCACTGAGGACTCCACGTTCTGCCCGACGCCTCCCACTGGACGAGAGCAAGAAGTGAGAACATCAGATAAACCTCAAAATGTGCAAGGTTTTGATACTTGAGCTCATCAAAAACAGACGTGGAGTTGTGTTTTGTTTCATTCACACATGTTTGAGTAACACTTTATTATTAGTCTGTCTGCATCTCCAAAGCTCAAAATGTTCTGTTCCACCTTGTGATGTCATATAGTGTCCAAGTTAACAGCTCTTTTAACCTTTTGTTCAGTAGAGATCGGCAATTCCAGGACTGAAACCATCCAAATGACTCTAACGAAGGTGTGTGGAGTTTAAAAGGACATTGGAGCACTTCTTGTGACATGACATCACAAGGTGGAACTGGGTGTTTTCTGTTTGAAAAAAGCCTAAATCTGCAGGTTTTGTGTGATAACAAATGTGAATGAAACAAAACACAACTCTGGGCATGTTTTTGATGAGGAAACATTATAACATAGATCAACATGAGCCCTTTAAGTCCAGTTTAGTCTTTAGTTAATCCTGTTTATTATTCATTTGACACAGTTTTTCATGAATTGGCCTAAAACCTATGCCATAATACTGTTTAAGAACTGTTGCAGATAAGAAGGCAGATGGGTGTGGTAACCCATAACAAAGACATTCGATTGGAAAATATATTTGGATTGTGTAGCTTAGGAAGTCTGCCAATTGTATTATTAATATAAAAGAATCATTATCGTAAAGGGAGTCTCACATTGGCTGCAGACGTTTGCTTTGTCATGCTTTGTGTGGAGCAGGTGTTTTGAAATGAACATTAAAAGCATCTTAATAATTGATTGCAGCCTTATGACTTATATTTCCCGTCAGCAGGAGTGGGGCTGAGGGAGAGGGTGGTGGGTGTGGCCTGTGATCAATAGACTTCTCAGAAACACGCCTTCGTTTTAATGTACCCGGGCCTCGGTCTGGAGTCTGGAGGCGATGGAGTCCTCACAGGGGCACAGGTTAGAACAGCACACAACAGGCAAGACGCTGTGGATTTATTACGCACTGGAATGAATAAAATAGAGTCGAGTTTCTATTATTATAAGTAATAACCACAGGAAAAAACAATTTATTCATCACAGTTTTGACATGAAATCTTGTCTCATCCTCTTGTAACTGTTGTTTAATGAGTAAAAATGCCGCTTAGAGCTGATATACCATGTCCTGTACCACAATTATAATAAAAAACTGAGAAAACTGAGACATCTAATGACCTAAAGTGCAGATAAATTTGACTTAAGACTCTCATCAAGTCTATTTAGATGGACCTGCAGAGCTCATATTAAATGCATGGAGAATATATTGCCTCTGCGGTGAGATCACTGTTGAAATACACGAGTTTCTTGGTCTTATTTATGAATATGGGAAACTGACGTCATATTTTTTCTCCGGGGACCTGGCTGCACTTCAAACAGAATAAGTGAACGCCATAAATTACTGTGGTATTACTGCTGTTTTTAAAGCTTTGTACAAGGCCCTGCAAAAGAAAGGTTGAGTTTATGATAGTACAGAATGTATATGAAGTGTGCACCTGGCATCAGCAGTATGTGCACAGTCTATTTATATACACAAGCAGATGCTGTACTTGGAGACCTAAAACAATGAGGACATGCATTAAAGGTCTTTTATGTAATATTATATGTAAAACTGTATTTTTTCTATTCATGTTACAGTGTTGTTTGGTTTCTTTTCCATGTGTTTTAATGTCCGTTCACCTTCACCAGGCTCATTCTGATCATTTCAGTTCATAAATCCTACTCTGACATCCTACTCTGGCACTGGAAGTTGTGTTTAATTTACAGACTAAGGTATATTTCAATTTGAATACAGGTAGAGGCTGGTTAGAGCCTGTTTGGAGGTTGGTTGGAGGTTGGTTGGAGCCTGGTTGGAGGCTGGTTGGAGGCTGGATGGAGGCTGGGTGGAGGATGGTTGGAGGCTGGTTGGTGGCCGATTAGAGGCGGGTTGGAGCCTGGTTGGAGCCTGGTTGGAGGCTGGTTGGAGGCTGGTTGGAGCCTGGTTGGAGCCTGGTTGGAGGTTAGTTGGAGCCTGGTTGCAGCCTGATTGGAGATTAGTTGGAGCCTGGTTGGAGCCTGGTTGGAGGTTAGTTGGAGCCTGTTTGGAGGTTAGTTGGAGCCTGGTTGGAGGTTAGTTGGAGCCTGGTTGGAGCCTGTTTGGAGCCTGGTTGGAGTCTGGTTGCAGCCTGGTTGGAGTCTGGTTGCAGCCTGATTGGAGCTTGGTGCCTGCTTGGTGCCTGGTTGGATGCTGGTTGGAGCCTCGTTGGAGCCTGGTTGGAGCCTGGTTGGAGCCTGCTTGGTGCCTGCTTGGTGCCTGGTTGGATGCTGGTTGCAGCCTCGTTGGAGCCTCGTTGGAGCCTCGTTGGAGCCTCGTTGGAGACTGCTTGGTGCCTGGTTGGTGCCTGGTTGGAGCTTGGTTGGAGCCTGGTTAGAAACATAAACCCCTCTTTAGTTTAAATTCACAGTTGCAGATCAGATGCATTTGTGCAGTTACCATCTGAGCTCCAGTGGGTGTGGCTGTCTCCTCTGTCTCTCTGTGGCCTGCTCTTTTCTGGCCTATCACATGACTGTATCAAGGTTAAATGTGCTGCATCTGTGAGCCTGTGTGTTCTGTTCTCAGCCTTAGGCCCAAGTCCATCTCTTCATACGACCAAACCATATGTTGTTAAATATCGTCTTATTTAATTAAATGGAAAACAAATGGAGCGACGGAGTGAGACAGACAGTCGAAATGCTATCTGAACACTGACCTTTTCTAACCAGTATTAAAGGCAGCCAAGCGTGAGATCATTCTTTCTCTACCAACACACTGTCTCTGCAAACAACATGGATTTCACTCTTGCTTACATGTTTGTTAAGTGCAGCGAATTAGCGGCTGATCACTTTGTATTGACGTCTGCGTGACTATATCCTGCACTGCCTTTTAAATTGTCTCATTTGACATTACAAGGATGGGTAATACGACACAAAATCAATATGGTGAATGTGTTTAGGGCTTATTTCGTTCTTTGATAGTTTAAAAAAAAAAGAAACTATACAACCGATGTTTGTTTTTAGTTTAATTAGCCATGGAAACTAAAAATATCTATAGGAGCCAGGTGGACAGTTGCAGTGACGTCGACGTGCAGGGTTCAGCTGCGTCTAGAATCAATAACCTAAAGGGAGATGGTGCATGTGCTGCGTGTGTGTGTGTGCGTGTGTACTGTGTTGCATGTGTGCGTTTAGTGTCTAGTGTGTGTGTTTATGGACCTCCCACTGCTGTCTGGAGCATCTCAAACCGTGTCTCTGTCTCTCTAATGTCATAATGCAATTTTGAGTGACTTTGTTAAGAGATTATCTGTTAAGAGACTACGCATTTTACTTTACAGTTACTTTTACTTTGCTTGTGTCTTAAGCGCTAGCACAGCAACCCATAATGCTTTGCAGAATACACCGAATAGGATGGTTGGTGAGTTTATATGACAGATATTTTTCTCCTTATCTGCGTTTGAGACAGACACATGAGTTTACAAAATGTGCAGTTTTGAATGTATTTACTGCACTGTTCTGTAGCAAACAAGTTTTGAACACATCATCTCATTCATGTTTTTTTCCCCCTTTATTTTTACTACTTTCTACATTTTAAATACATATGGAAGACGTCAAATATATGAAGTAAGATTTATGGAATTATGTAGCAAAGAAAAAAACATTAAATAACTACAAAATTATTTTTTAGATATATATTTTATATCCAAATCCTCAAAGTAGCCACCCTTTGTTGAATTAAACGTTCTTCTTCTCCTTCTTCTCCTTCTTCTCCTTCTTCTTCGCCACTGTCATCGTTGTTTTCATCTTTGTCTTTTTCTTCGTTGTTGTCGTCGTTGTTTTCGTCTTCATCTTCTTCTTTGTCTTCTTTGTCTACAACATTAAATAACTACAAAAGTATTTTTTTAGATATATATGTTATATCCAAATTCTCAAAGTAGCCACCCTTTGTTGAATTGAACCTCCTCCTCCTCCTCCTCCTTCTTCTTCTTCTTCTTCGCTATTGTCGCTGTCGTCGTCGTTGTCGCTGTCGTCGTCATCGTTGTTTTCCCCTTCGTCTTCTTCTTCATCGTTGTCGTCGTTGTTGTTTTCGTCTTCATCTTCTTTGTCTTCTTCTTCGTCTACAGCATTAAATAACTACAAAAATATATTTTATATATATATATATATATATATTTATATTATAAATCCTCAAAGTATATATATATTTATATCGAATATTTCCTCAAAGTTTTCTCGAATTTTTTCCTTTTTACTGCATAACTGCATATACCTTGCTTCATGTATTTGGTGTCTTTCATATATATAAAATGTAGAAAGTAGTAAAAATAAAGAAAAAACAGCACATTGAGGGAGTGGGTGTGTCCAAACCTCAAAGGGTTGGACTTGTTTTGTAGGGACGGGAGATTCCTGGAATACTGCAGTGGGCGGCAGTGACCTGTGCCTTGTGAATATAGTGTGACTGATTGGTGGTGGCTGGAGGGGCCAGTGGTGCAGATTAGGAGCCTTGTTTCCATCAGTCTGCTCCAGGGCAGCTGTGGCTACAATGATAAGCTCATCATCACAGAGTATGGAGCATAGACTGTATATATAAATGGACATAGCTAAATTGTTGGCCACTGCGTTCCAAATAGGAAGTGAGCATGGGTGCGCTTCCGGCTCCATCGACTCTGGCTCCAATTCAGTTTCTATTGAAAAACTGTCACCCCTCTCTCCGTAACTGCTGCTGTCTGTAAACTAGCAATGCAGGCGGGAAGGGGTGTTACCTTTAACAGCCTCGCTCCGGATTGGCTGTTTGGTTGCTATGAAACTCATGGTCAGAATTCGGCTCCAAATTGACCCCTATAACTGCTCCAGCCTCGATGAGCTTCATTTGACTGGAGCCGATCGCTGTGGTTAACGTCACACTCACTTAGTCCACTTCTTTATATAGTCTGTGGTATGGAGTGAACGAATGATGCTTTGTAAAATACTCAGGGTGGGCTTTACCATTATTATAGGACAGTAAATCATGAAATTGCTTTAAAAATATCAGACAAAAATCCACATTAAAAGCAAAAAAAAAAAAAAGAAACCAAATGTTGAGATGGATGTAAAACGCAAGTCTTGAAATCACAAGATAGTATTGTGCTTTATGGCAAATACTCAGTGGAAACTATGTCAAACAAACACTATTATTCAGAGTGAAATGAGGTAATGTGCTGTAGAAAAATTAAAAATGAATGGCTCACAGACTCAAAAAACAAAAACATCCTCCCTCCATTAAAGCTGATGGCTCATAATGTGTGTTACCAGTCAGCACCGAGTCCATTAGGAGGCAATTAACAAAAGCTACTGTAAACCAAGCACATCACAAAAACAAGAACTGCACGTGTTTGGGCAAGAGAAGTCTATATTCAAACTCTATTGTTTTTTAGTGGCCGTAAAGTCGTCTAATAAACCACATACCTCTAGTATAAGATTCACTGTGGCTATTACGCCTCTTCTGTCAGCTGTCAGTTGTATTATAGCCTTGTGTCCACGTATGTTAATGAGACAAGTCAAATGACACGACTTTCTTGTATCTATCTATCACGCTGTTCTAATGGGCATTATAAAAGCCTTGGATCTATAAAGTGGAAAGTACACCATTACCCGCTCCCCACACAGGAGCCGAGACCTGCAGTTCAGCCTCTCTCCATGTAATGCGACTCCTAAATGGACACATACTCTGCCCTGGTCCCAGCTTTATAATGCATCCTCCCAATACTCGCCATCCTAAATGACTGATGGAGATTGGGGATGATCAATAAAATGATATTGATCAGTTTTGTTGATGTGAGTAGCTGCAAAATGGTTATAGTATAAAGAGATGGGCCCAGAACATGTCCAAGGAAATTTACAGTCAGAACATTGTATCGGGATTGGGTAACATAGCAATCGATAGTATGGATTTTGAGAGAAAATTGAGACATTAATGCTTTGAGACATGTAAAACAAAAAAAAACTAATATTTTTGTTGTTTGTGAGTGATAATTAAAAGTGAAACGATACAGTGTTTGATCAGCACGTCTTCTTACGAGGCAAACTTACCTGTAAAGCTGCTACTCGCACACTGATCACTCTTATCTTATTACAATATATTTCACCATCTACAAAACATCTCCGCCCTCTTCTAAACCTCCCAGATGCAGAGAAACTTGTCCACGCCTTTATCTCTCAAGGTTGGATTACTGCAATGGACTTTTTGTTAGGATTCCTGCCAAGAACATTCAAAAACTACAATACATTCAAAACAGTGCCGCCAGAATATCACTCCTGTTCTCAAATCACTGCACTGGCTCCTGTTTCATCCCAGATTGAAGACAAAATCCTTCTGCTGATCTATAAATGCATCAATGCTCAGGCACCACTGCATCTGTGAGACCTGATCACTTTGCAATCTTCAGATCTTCAGGTGGCTCCTTCAGGTCCCCCCCACGAGGCTCCGTACGATGGGGGACCGAGCTTCTGTTCAGCTGCACCACCACACAGAGCCTGGACCTTTTTATTTAGAAAAGCTTATTGCTGATGTTCTTTTTGGCATTTAGCAATTAGTATTGGATTAAAGTTCTTGTTTTATTGTAGCACTCTGCGATTCTATGGAATGTGCATTATAAATAAAATGTATTATTATTATTATTATTATTTTATTATTATTATTATTATTATTATTATTATTATATTATTATTATCATCATCATTATCATTATTATCATCATTATTATTATTATTATTATTTATTATAATTTTTATTATTATTATAGCCAAAAACTGACCTTTTATGTACTCCTGCAGCCCCTAGTGGCGCATTGCTGCACTGCACTAATAAACAGTATTAATTTTCAGATTTTATTTTCCAGTAATGACCAGGAGAGGGAGCTAGAGCAAGTCAAACAGGGAAAATGCAAATCCAGCAGATGTCATGAGCCAGCAGGATTTGAAACAGTTGGAGTTTTGCATTTATTCTGCCACATGCACCACTAGCAGTAGGAGAAGTGTGGTATAGAACTGAAACATGCTCAGGTTTAACTGGGCAACATATATCCAGCTGTCAGAGTAGGATCTCTGGTCCTTACTGAAATTACAGCCTCCTATTTACCCTGATGCACCAAGACAGTGAACTTTGTGACGTTGTTATGGGGCAGTACACATTGCCTCTTCATTTTTCATGTCATCAAATCACAGAGCTGAGGTGCACTGCAGCTGAAACCGGACTGACCCACTTTGCTCTGTTTATGGGGGGAGACAGGAACTGCAGGTGATTGAGTGTCACTTTTATGTGCTCATAGTCCCCTTCTGGATGAGTGGAGCGTTCTGGATGCTCCGGCGTAGGAACAGTGTGTGCTCAACCTACAGGT
This sequence comes from Periophthalmus modestus, assembly GCA_019594935.1. Classification (NCBI taxonomy): domain Eukaryota; kingdom Metazoa; phylum Chordata; class Actinopteri; order Gobiiformes; family Gobiidae; genus Periophthalmus; species Periophthalmus modestus. Next base: position 30,210,688 of record JAIEZT010001373.1, on the reverse strand, counting down.
CTACTTTCTCAGCTCCTACTGATTACTGCTTGTTTATGTTTAGTGCTTCTTAAATTACCTCCAGGCAGGGAAATGATTTTTGTCAACAGTGCGCAGATTTGGATTAGAAGGCAGGAGTCCTGTTTGGCAACATGAAAGTAACACACCCCAGCCACAAGGGGTCAGGAAAGGCACAAATGTTCAGTACAACAAACTGATAATGCATCTGTAAATTAAAGTGCAGTTGATTAGTCTCAATAAAAGAAGAAAAATATGTCATTATCTTTTTTTATTTCAACATAATGTCATGGCTGCCTTTGGATTTTTTGGAGTGTCAGTAGCATCCTTTTTACCCTAAAACGGCTGTGCCTAAATGTACATGTATCTACAGTATAAATCATACATTTTGTCTACAATGTACGACTGCTATAACTCCCTTTTTAATTTGCTAACACTAAACCTGTGTCGTGTGTTAATAGAAAAGCGTTTACATGCATAACCTCTGCATGTATCTGCAGACTGCCTTTTTCCACAGCTGTTCATGTTGTGCACATCTGGATGAGGCATTCTCTGTGTGCTCAAATGTGATGAGTGAGAGGGAGGACTTACTCTGCTCATTATTTAAGCCTTTTCTGTCATCATCTGTCTTTGTATTTGCCCACATGTGTCTGAATGACATTTTTGCTTTGGACTGACGGATGTTGGAGTAACTACGTTTTGTGTATTTGGACACCAAGCTTTCCAGGTGTTAACTAACTTTTAAAGTGTACCAGACGTGGAGAAGTTACAGTGTTTCTGTTTGAGAATACCAGTTTAAGGCCGGGTCATGGCCCATGCAGCCGCTCACCTAAAGAAAGCCAGAGAGCTTGAGCAGCACCCTGAGTATAAAGCTCTCCAGCAGGCCAGAGACAAAAGGAGGCGCCGGCGAGAGAAGCTAGAGCGAAAACGGCAGGTAAACTTTGCTTTAGCTCTGTGCCGGCTTATGGTGCAGTGCAGGGATATTCCTGTATATTGGCTGTGTATGTAAATGTCATATCCTGGATTTGATCCTGATGGTCGTTCATGAGCAAACAGCAGCATGGACGTCAAAACCGGGAGTGGACAGAATAAAATATGGCTGTGAAGAAATAATCTCTCCATAATGATCTCTCTAATAATCTCTTCATAATATTCTCCATGCATTTGTAGTTTTTTTGTGATAAGCAGCTGTTTTTAGTAAGAGCAAACTAGTATAAAATAGAAGTAGAAAAAAATGAGTGGGGTCAGTATGTGGACAAAGGAAATATGGGCACTCAATGTGCTCACTGTATCCTCCTTCCTAGATATGGGATTATATCACTGTGTAATCCAGTATGCTTTATTATAAAAATGCATTCTCCGTGTTAGATATGGGATTATATCACTGTATAATCCAGTCTGCTTTATTATAAAGATGGCTGCAGTTCAGTCTACACAAACCCAATTGAGGTTCACAGATTACATCTGCTCCACAAACAATCCTATCTGTGTGAGGTTTACTCAACACATGCATCTCCAATAATGTACTTACAAGTGTCATTGCATAACACACAGGATGATACTATAACATACTTATGTTGGAGTACACAGTACTTAGCACAGATGGGGGTTTTCTTAGACATAAATGCAGCTATTTCCTCGTACTTGCTGTGTATTTACTAAAAGTAATAAATATAAATGAATGTGCATTAGACAGGCTGGTTTTGTCTTTGGACATTATGATCCCATGTGTTTGGCGACTGAAAGATGTATTTATTTTTAAAGGAGAATACTAATAGCTTTGGGGACTGACATTAACTTCTAATAAAAGTGGTTCAAATTTCAGTTTCTGCCCCATGAAATCGGATGCATTTTGAATAATTGCTTATCTTGTCTCTCTGGAATCTGTGGCAGTCTTTGTATTGAAACCTGATCTCACTGCTATGTCCAGACTCCAGTCCTCTCCACTGAGTTTGAAGGTTCTGGTTGTTCCTTGACAGCACCAGGCCCATGTAGTCTCCTGACAGTGCGGATCCCAGCTGTCATGCACCCCACCCAGGCACACATGCAGCAATGGGCTGGGTATATGGTCCAAGACAGGCCTCCCCACGTAAAAATAGCCTCCAGAGAGATGTAGTGTTTACTGTTGCCAGTGAGAAATAGAGACAAGGTAGTAAGAACAGAAGATGACGGACGGAAAGGGACTGCGTGTTAGTAGTAGATGTATTTCAGAAAGCTACTAGTGGACTCATTTGTTTTTTCTACAATGGGAAACGCAGCGTCTTGTAAGAGTTGTGGATCAAATCAATCTCTAAGAAGGGCCGGAAGTGAGAATAACTTGAACCATCACACTGACAGCTACAGGGCAACTGAATCTGAAAACGTGGATGATTCTTTGGTGAGATATCGAGTTTGAAACTGTGAAACTTTATCTTGGCTGTACTGTCTGCGACGCACTATGTTTACTCTATGTTTACAAACTGAGAAGTGATGCTATGGCGCTCGGTTCAGCTTTGTCACTGTCCATGTTTGACTCTGAGTGAGGCTTAGGCACGTGGGGTCGATGCATGCATGTTGGTGTGTGTGCTTGACCTTTGTGTGAGGGTGTAAACTTAATCCGGACGTGTAATTGTGCGTTTGATCACACAGAGCGCACAAATTAACACCAGTGATTGGAAAGTCCCAGAGATCCTGTTTCAATCTTGTGCATGTTTGGAATAATTACACACTAACAATGGACGTGTGATGCCCTTTGACCTTTAGATACACATAGAACACACACGCGCACACATGCCCGAGGAAACATATGGTGTCCTTCCACAGAAACGAACTGCTTTTGTGATTTTTATGTCACAAACTTTTACCACCTTGTTAGTTGAATCTGTACAAGAAAGATTTAAATGTGAATGAGGTAAATGTGTCGGTAAATGTGTTATTTATTCTGTTCTGGGCTAAATGGGCAACAGTACCTGACTATTTGTCTAGAGTTGGTGGTCAGGTTGGCGATGCGATTCCAGCTGCCACAGATACATGGAGTTGTTGTGTCCTTGGGCAACACACTGAACCCGCTTTGCCCCCAAAATCTGTGCACAGTGGTGTATAAATGTGTGTGAATGGGTGAGTGGCTTTGAAAGTAGAAAGCGCTATATATAATGTGACCATTTACCATTAATTGGATAGATTTATGTCTTTGTCACTGCAGGGCGAGCACTCGAGTTATCCCTAGAATATTTAAAGAATCCAGGTCAGAAGATACCTCAACCTTGGCAGCAACTAGGTCAAACTATATGTTTCAAATGTGAGCGGTGGTTTTGAATGAGTCTACACCTTGTTTTCACAGTTTAGATTGTAAAGCCCATGAGGATAGTTTCATTACAGATTCTAATACATGTTTTTGTCTTTTCAGTCCGACAGCAACACCAGTTTCCTCCGAGCCGCCCGAGCAGGGAACGTTAACAAAGTGCTGGAGTTTTTGAAAAATGGTATTGACATCTGCACATGTAACCAGGTAAAGAAACCACTCAGACATTTCTGCCCCTGTGAATGCTTGCTGTTTTTTTTTTCCTTTTTTGACATGCAAAAGGTTGTTGTGTTGCAGTAATATATATTTTTACATGACCAGAGACACACTGCAGACACTAAATAGAAAGATACTGGTAGACCATAGAAAGATGTGCTTAATTCCACCTTTCAACATGTTTATATGGTTTTGGTTTGATTAGTTTTTTGTCTGGTCATGACGGGCGAGTTCCTGTTCACCACAAGCTAAACAGTCCACTCCAGAGGTCATAGTTGTGGGTCGTGGACTGCTGTGTCACTGTGCCCCCCCCCCCCCATCACAGCTGAGCCAGGTCAGCACATACCCAACCAGCCCCACCCGCCCCACGACCCCCCACGCCCCCCTGCTACCTCATCCCAACCAGCAACCAGCTTAGACTAGTCTTCCTGTTCTCTGCACCACACCCCCTTCATCTCCAATCCCCACTCAGACTGATGGCCTTGTCCCACTGACAGCTGCGCTCAAATACCCCCCGTCCCTCCAGTGCAGAACACACAAACACACACAAGCTCCAGGAAATACACGGTGATAAATAGCCCTGTTCCACCCACTATTTTTGCGTCTTAGATTTGCACAGGGGAAGTCGTGGCTTGTTTACGAGACGAGGAGCTAATAATCCTACTGTCAGTGCGTATTTAGGGGCATTATGTGATTGACTAGCATCGAGGATAGTTGTCATGGGCACCGGTGCTTCTGTTTTGTGTAGCAACATACCAGAGAGGCGGCGTGACTGTTTGGATACACACCCAGGAAACACAAGACCCCTGCCCTTCACATCTGAGCCTCAGTCAGGTGACTGAAATATGGCTGACATTTTGAGCGCTATCTTTGTCGCCACAGACAAACTGTATCTTGTTGCCAAGTCATTTGAAGTCTATGAAAGTCACATGACAAACACCAAATGAGGAAACACAATCTGCACCATGGGGATTTTTTTAAAGCAATCACTGAAATCAAGAGTATTATGGTATGAAATGTTTGGTGTTAATATTTAGAATAGTAAAAATAGATGATGTCACTATGCTAGACTTTTTGTCTTTGTCTGGTAATAATATGCAATGTGGAAACAGCTGGAAAAGTTCTGCAAATTTACTAATTTAATCATGTCATGATATGTTTTATCATTATATATACACTGCCATGTGTTTAATACTGTAAGTGTGGACTGTTGCAAAGGGATACACTGATACGAGTATCAAATATCTGCGCCAAATTGCCGGATCAGGTATCGGCTCCAGAATATCAGCTCTGATGATATCCTGGTTGGGCCTGTTAACTGATGTAATCATTTATTATAGGTTGTAGTTGGTCCAGAAAGTCTCATAATGTTTGAGCTTTTAACACAAAGTTGTGAAGTAATTATTGATCATCATTATTGATTACTCTACTGTAAAATTCAATATAAATCAAATCTGGGGTTTTTTGTTTTTCTTTTTTGGCTCTAACGTAGAACTGCCTGATGCACCTGTACTACCCACAATGCCACCAGCTCAGAACATATACACTTTACATATTGCAGCCCAGTGTTAATCCGTGGTCAGTGATGCTGCTCCAGTACACGGTGACACAGATCTGTCTGTTTCTCTTCTCAGTGAATTCACAGTGAGATCACTGAGTTCAGCTCAAAGTGCATTAGTGAAATGAGGCTTTCTGTGTGTTTAAATCAGGCTGTGAAGTGGTGTGTGGTTAGTACATGTCTGTGTGCTCGTGTTAGTGACACACGTACTTACTGGAGTGAAGCGCTTTAATAGGATTGTACTGTTTCTGCTGACTCAGTCAATTGAGTCAGTAAATGTCCAGAGATGTGAAGAGCTGGATACATCACTACTGCTTTTGGAGTCTCTGTGTATATTTCATTGTATTTATTTATTCAACAGGGCAATGTACAGTCACATAATACCAGAGCGCAAATATGTTAGTACTACCTTCTAGCTCAAGAAACTAATTTCCGTCTGAAGTCCTTAAAAACAAAGAGAGGAGGGAAAGGGGCATAGTGCAATATTTAGGGGAGGAGGCCCCTGAGGAAGACCCAGGACACGCAGGAGGGACTGTGCCTCTTGGCAGGCCTGGGAACGCCCACTGGAGAATCTGGAGGAAGTGTCTGGGGTGAGGGAAGTCTGTGAGTCTCTGCTTAGACCAGCCCTGGATAAGCGGAAGAGGATGGGTAGATTATATTAGTTCAGATATAACAGCAGCAGCTTCATGTTAAATGCATTAATATCTGTAAAATAGTTTAGTAGGAACAGTTAACATGGTGAAAGTCATGTTATACAGATATTATACCGGCACATACAGAACACAGTGCAGCTCATTTGGAGAGTTTTTCACTGATCCGAAGGTTGGCAGTTCGAATCCCGCTCTCGACGTAAAAGCATCATTGGTTGAGTGGTCAGATCCACTAACCCACAGGTTGGCAGTGCGATTCCAGCTCCTACAGATGAATGTTGCCATTGTGTCCTTGGGCAAGGCACTTAACCCACCTCACCCCCAGCGTCTGTGTACACTGGTGTATGAATGTGTGTGTGATGGACGAGTGGTTCCTTGATGTAAAGCGCTTTGACTGTCTTGAAGGTGGAAAGGCGTTTTTTTGCCTGTACAAAAAACAACTAATCAGTTAAGAGCCTCCCACTGAATAATTACAGTATTTCAGTCATGTTACAAAATAGAGTTTGCAGTAGTACAGGTCAAAGGTCACAGAGCCAGTTACACCGTCGTCATATAGTGCCATTCAGTCCTGATGCTTGTTCTTTCTCTGTTCATCTGGATGTTTGTATTTCTGACAGTTCATTCTGCTACTGTGGCTCATACAGGATCGGGAATTGGACGATTCAAATTCTACTGAAACAAACTGACTTTTCTAATTTAATGATGTAGAACTCAGACTCCTTAATGTGAACAATAATAAAACCAGGCTTGAGAGCACATAGGGTCTAAGCTACATCCTCCCCTGAGTCCGTAATGGTGGTTCTGCTCATGAACGCATCGTGTTTGGGGAGATAAGACTTTTACAGAATCTATATAAGAATAAATTATAGATATTTTCATTGTGTGTTTCTTTTACTTTTAATGACAGTTCTTATATCATAAATTTCCATAAACGCACTTTCATGTTTAACACACAAACCCTGCATATTTAGGCTGAGTTCTTCTCCCAAATTGAAAACGCCCTGTTCCACCTTGTGATGTCATCATGTGGTAATACAGGAAGTGCTCCACTTTTTTTTTAAACCCTATACAACTTCACTAGAATCATTTGGATCATTTCCGCACTGGAATTTTCAATCTCTACTGAGCAAAAAACTACCACTTCATGACATCACAAGGTGGAACAGAGCATTTTGAGGTTTGGAGATGTACAGACTAATAATAAAGTGTTACTCAAACATGTGTGAATGAAACAAAACACAACTCCAGGTCTGTTTTTGATGAGGTAACAGCATTATAACATGACTTAAAGCTACAGAGAGTTTTGTGTAATATAGGACCTTTAAGAGAATTAAGCTCAACTGTATGTCCAGGAATGACCATTTTTAGTCATTATAAATAAGTCATGACCACGCCTCCTGACTGTGTGGCCTCTCTGGAACGCTCTCTTTTCGCTCCTCCTTGAAAGGCTGCCATTTTCAGCCATTTCTAAATGTGAGCATCCATACTTCTGAGTGTCCGAGGGGTGTCCTACATACCCTTTATGACTCTGCAGAAACATGACACCCCTTTGAGCTTTTGGCCTTTCCCCGAGTCTGTGTGTTTGTGCGTGCTCGTGGGGGCGTGTGCGTGCGTGTGTGTGTGTACAAGTGTCATCAGTTAGTACGTGCCCGTTGTATCGTGTTGGCAACTTGACCGGTGACAGGGTGGGCTATACACAGGCAGCGTGCACCTCCCTGTTGTGTTCTCCTCTGGCCGCGGGACAGGAAAGAGCTGGAAGTATCAGTGGGCAAAAAAATTAAGAAGGGGTTTAAAAAGTTAGGATTAGGTTGGGAACAGTTTGAGGAGTGGGACGAGGCGGGAGGCAGGATGGAGGAAGAAGAGGATGAGGTGAATCAGTGTTGTCGTTGGTTTGTCTGGTTTTTCTGTGTGTGGCTTAAGAGATAACACACTGCATGTACTAATGAGTTTACTGAACTAATGCCATTTTGCTAGAAATTCTCAAAAAGTTGTAGATCTTCTGCTATTTTTTTTTTTTTTTTATTTTCTATTTTCTTACACAGACGTCCAGGTGATATGCTTGGTTAATATGGTAACTTTTGATGGTAAACTTTGATGTAATTCCTCACGATCACACAGTTTTCTGTAGATTTTTTTTTTTTTTAATCCTTTTGAAAACAAATAAAGATGCATTTCAGTATTATTTCACAACATAAAAAAGTCATATCTTTCAACAATGCAATTTTATTAATTTAATTTAATTTAATTTAATTTAATTTTATTTTATTTTATTTTATTTTATTTTATTTATTTTATTTTATTTTATTTTATTTTATTTTTTTTATTTTATTTTATTTTATTTTATTTTATTTTATTTTATTTTATTTTATTTATTATTTATTTATTGAAGAAATTAGTGAATCATCTGAACTCTGGATCATAACTTCGATTATGTCTTGCTTGACTTGCTTGCTTTGCTAACTTATTTATATAATTATCTATAATTACTGATATATGTTATGCATATGTTTCTCTGTGTCCCTCTAGAATGGATTAAACGCTCTACACCTGGCGGCGAAAGAGGGACACATGGATTTAGTGGAAGAGCTACTGGACAGGGGAGCACAGGTCGACTCTTCCACTAAGGTAACCACACCTCTACCTGCGTTTCTAAATGAGGTCAGAACTACCTCGGTGTTTGAAATTGTAAGAAACAGCTATGAGCGACAACTGGCTGGCCCCAAAGAGGATGGGGAGATGACAGCAGAGGAACTGGGTTGAATTTGAGTAAGCTGCATTGGTATCAAATGTACAGGGCAGTATACGTCGGACTGAAATCCTGTTCTGTCAATGAAACTTAAACCCAAGACGTCCACTCGCATTCCTCAGTGTGCGACAACGATTTGAGATGGTGGAATCTGCAGTAAAATGAGCTGGAGTTTTAGTTATGAACGGCTGTATATAATGCTGTGATTTTCATAGTTTAAATGCATGAACGCCTTTGTTAATATCACTTGCAGAGTTTAAAAGCAGCCACTGTTTACACCTGATTGCATCATGACAGGAAAGACCGAGAACATTAATGGCTTGGCAGGGAGAGCGTTATATGACACCCAAAACTCCTGAAGATTAACAGCTACCAGGAAACAGCTGGCAATATACCAATTACTCTGTCCTTGGAAAGACAAGGACCAACTTTCACTCACAAATTCAAAGTTTATCTTTTCTTTTCTTTGATATTTGCAGAAGGGGAACACTGCGCTCCACATTGCCTCTTTAGCTGGACAGAAGACAGTGGTGAGGCTCTTGGTCAAACGAGGGGCCAATGTGAACTCTCAGTCACAGGTACAGGCACATTTATGAACTCATTTGTTTGTGAGAAATTCATGAGTGCACTGTTGTGGAATTTCTACAAGCAACTAAAGAATGAAATGAACTGAGAAGAGCCAAGATGTTGATTTATGAAGTGTCGTCTGTGTCAGGACATACAGCATATTTATACCACACAGATAAGAATTACATGAGTCAGAAAACCAGTTTAGATCCGTTAAAGGAGCAACAAGGCCAAAAGACTTTTTAGGACATTGTCGTAACATCTGGGGGATCAAAGACACAGACTTAGAGTAAAGGTTTAACAGAGTTTATTACAAACAAGAGGATGTGAATGCTGGTTGGTGGAGTGGGTAGTTGGAAGCTGGGTTGGAGATGGAGGTTCTCCAACAAGCCGTAAGAAGTTGGGTCGGAGGCGGAGGTGCAAGGTAGGTCCAAGAAACGGGATCTGGCGAAAAATGAGAAACACCAACGGAGTACTATGACCATAACCACGAAAAACAGACTAAGCCAAGCAGAACTGTACCACGGAGGATACACTGACGATGTGGTGGAGTGTGCAGGATCCTTGGTCCCTTTATACTCCAGAGGTGGAGGCTCGATTGCTGATTGGCTGCAGGTGTGTAGTGGGTGGTGCCAGAGTCTCCGCCCAGCTCCAGGCACAGAAGGGAGGGGGGAAGACAGCACAGAACACTCAGACTGGGATCTTGACAGACATAGGATAAGCAGTTTATCTAATATGCATCAGACAGTGGACAACAGAGCGTGGTGTACTGGATCTCAAGGTCAGATGGATAAGATATAGTTGAACTAAGAGGTCTGCGTACCAGTAGTGTCTCATACACAAGCATATATGGCAAAGCACCAATTAGTTAAAAAACTGTAGCTAAAGAGTTCCATAGCAGTAACTTATAAAAAAAGATAAATGGCCTGTCACAATTCTTACTATTACTATATCGACTTATTGTTCAGTAAATAAAAGCTGCAACAATGTATTTTGGGGCCCAATATTTATTATGTGTATATTTTTTTTGCAATAGTCGGGATGTTTCTGCTATTTTTTCAAGCTTCCAGGACTAATCATTGGCTAATTTTGTTATTTATTTGCTTCAGCTCAGGCCTTAATGAGACTGCATAATCCTGCTTTATCGTTTTTGTTCAGAGGCATAAAGTAGTTTCAATATTATCGTTTCTCTCAATATATCTCATGCATGTCTCTGGTTTGTTGCGTGTTCAGAATGGCTTCACTCCACTCTACATGGCAGCGCAGGAGAATCATTTGGAAGTGGTGAGATATTTGCTAGAAAATGATGGAAACCAAAGCATAGCGACCGAGGTACGTTGATCCTTTAGTTGTAAATAAAAAAAAAAAAAACGAAATAAATATATACATTTTCTTCTTTTCTCTTGTAGGACGGCTTCACTCCTCTGGCCATCGCGCTGCAGCAGGGACATAACTCTGTGGTGTCTCTGCTGTTGGAGCATGACACAAAGGGAAAGGTGCGGCTCCCGGCTTTACACATCGCAGCTCGTAAAGACGACACCAAGTCAGCGGCGCTCCTGCTGCAGAACGACCACAACGCTGATGTCCAGTCCAAGGTGAGGGAAGGGTTCAGATCCAACAAAAGACCTTGCCAGTGTAAAAAGACTCTGCATCCCTCAATTCAATTCAATTAGAACAGAAGTATTACCTTGGGTTCATTTACATCTGCAGTCTCCTGGAAAAGAGCAAACCACAAACATTTGACTAAACACAAACAAGTGACAATAGGTTGAAAGTATTAAAAACAAAGCGCTAAAAACTCCCAGACCCTTCCACATACAGAGACACACACATTCACACATACAGAGATGAATGGTTAGTTTAAGTGCTTTTTTAATCTTAAAACCTTTGATTGCGACACATCGGTTGTACTGAGATATCTTGCAACATGTCGTTCAAGAAGCTCAAAGGGGGTAAGACGGTGGTGATAAATGCTTGCCTGGGAAATCCTGAATGAGTTTTTTATACAAATGATATCAGTCTGATCCCCATGTCCTCCATTGAGTCTCAAGCTTGGTCAAATGCGATCGTGCAGTCAGATCTGTTTTTCCAGCTCATTGGTCACCTATGATTCACAAACAAAGTCTAATTTATCTCAGTATATAAAGTACGCTTAACCATCAAACTGGGACTAGTTCGCTTATTGACTCACTGACTGAAATTCGCAATGTTTTTCTGCCCTCTGTTGTTTTTTTTCTTTATTTTTTCCGATCATGGACCATGTGTGTCCTCGATTGGCTAATCCACCTGTCAATCACACCTATTTGAAAATGGGGAGAGTCACCGGTGACCAGACTCTTATCTTCGTAAAGTATTGACATTGAAGTGTGTATTCTGGATCCCAGGCAAAACCAATGCACACAAATGCTCATAAATAAATAAAAATGTGGGGATTTTATGTTAAATCTTGTAAAAAGTCAAGTTCAAGACACTGGATATTCACAGTTCGTTCAAGTTGTATCGATAGTTTTTAGCTTTGACGTTGTGTGTTGTTGTGAAAGCCTCTTCCCTAACTCCCACGTTCCTCCTGTCCCTCCTCTCTCTACGCTTCCCTAACCAGATGATGGTCAATAGAACCACAGAGGTATCCTACTATTACCCCTCTTACTTATGTCTGACCATCCCTTTCAGCTCATGTGCTCTGTTCTTCCTCTGATCTGACGGGAAGCTTTGCATGTTACACCACACTCCTCCATGCATGCAGACAAATATATACACAACCTGCATGGCTAACACTTCAAATGTGCTAAATGTGTTTATTTTAGATCTGTTGATTGAGTTATTGCTCACCATAACTAATACCGATGCATTTTAGTAATAATTCTGTTATAGATGATACTCATTCACTTAATTTCTTTATGAAGGGCCCATATTACACTATTTTCTCATCTGTTATAATGTCGTTTCCTCATCACAAACAGACCTGGAGTTGTGTTTTGTTTCATTCACACCCTGCCTATTTAGCCTTCTCTCAAACTAAAAACACTCTGTTCCACCTTGTGATGTCATCATGTGGTAATACAGGAAGTGCTCCACTGTGTTTTTAAACTCCACACACCTTCACTAGGATCATTTGGATCATTTCAGTCCTGGAATTGCCAATCTACTATTGAACTAAAGGTAAAAGGAGCTGTTAACTTGAAAACTACAGCTTCATGACATCATGAGGTGGAACAGAGCGTTTCGAGCTTTGGAGATGTAGACAGACTAATAATAAAGTGTTACTCAGACATGTGTGAATGAAACAAAAGATAACTGGGTATGTTTTTGATGAGGTAAAAACATTATAACACGGCTTAAAGTTCACAAGAGTCAATTTTGTGTAATGCAGGACGTTTCAGTTGTAAATAGTAGATATATTACATTGGTATGATTTGATGTTTAAGTTAACTTTTAATTGTTTTTTAATTAAATTGCACCATGTCTCACAGAATGGGAAGGTAAGAAGTGACACATCGCTGTGTATTGTAGTCTATTCATCTTAAACTTAAGGATGTACACATAATGCACAGCCTTATGTGTATTATTGATTGGTTTATTATTTCTTTCATGTTTTTATTATTATTTATTTTAATGCCACTTAGATCTTTATTATTTTTTTCATGTGGAATACTTTTTCTGGTATGCATGACTGTGTATGTTGCATGTGCTAATTTAGAGCATGTTTAAACTAATCTTCTGATTCTTTTGCATTAGTTTTTATTTCTTGCATCTGCCTGACAGTGTTTTTTGAACTGTCATTTATCTCTACTAGTCTGATGGCCATTGGGATCCTCATGTCTCTCTCTCCTTCCTTCTTATGGTGTGATTGCCTGCTGTTTCCCTGTGTGTCTCTAACAGAGTGGTTTCACTCCTCTGCACATCGCCGCTCACTACGGTAATGTGAATGTCTCCACCTTGTTGCTGAACAGAGGAGCTGCTGTGGACTTCACAGCCAGGGTACAGCATTGTCCTCTCATCCTCTTGAATGCTCTGTCCTTGACTTAAGCATAACAATGTCAGCATGACTTTGACAAGTTAGTAGTAGTTACATTTCCCCTCCTACAACAACACGTCTTGCTAGAAACTGGTATCTTTTCCCAAGTTGGAGTCAGGTATAACATGGTGCACCTTCAAAGACATAACCTTTTCACAAATGTCAAAAGTAACTCACTTTAAAAGACAGTAAATGACATAGGATTAATTTATGTTCTCATCGTTAGAATGGAATTACTCCTCTTCATGTGGCTTCAAAACGTGGGAACACCAACATGGTGGCTTTACTACTGGACCGAGGGGCTCAGATTGATGCCAAAACTAGAGTAAGTTGCTCTTTGTATAAGTATTAAAATGTATTTGATGCCTTATATGTAATCATATTTTGTCAAATGTTTCCCTGTGCGTTTGTATTTCAGGATGGCCTGACGCCGCTTCACTGTGCAGCAAGAAGTGGGCATGACCCAGCAGTGGAGATCCTTTTGGAGAGAGGGGCGCCCATCCTCGCAAGAACCAAGGTACTATCAGAGGATGGAGTAGGACTTTGTTTCACCGGCAGTATAGACAAAAACCTTTTAAATTCATATATCAGACAGTTTATTGAAGGCTTTACCTAAATTCACACATGTTTAACACACAAACCCTGCATATTTAGGCTGAGTTCTTCTCTCAAAAAACTCCACACACCTTCACTAGAATCATTTGGATCATTTCAGCCCTGGAATTGCCAATGAACTAAAGTTAAAAGGTAGCTATTAACTTGAAAACTACCACTTCATGACATCATAGGGTGGAATAGAGCATTTTGAGCTTCGGAGATGTAGACAGACTAATAATGAACTGTTACTCAAGCATGTGCGAGTAAAACACAATTCAAAAGAGTTAATTTTATGTAATACAGGACCTTCAAAGACATATTTTTTGCATAATTCATATGTTTATCGTTCTCCCCACAGAATGGACTGTCCCCTCTTCACATGTCAGCCCAGGGAGACCACGTAGAGTGCGTGAAGCTACTGCTGCAACACAAGGCGCCTGTTGATGATGTTACACTGGACTACCTCACAGCTCTACATGTCGCCGCTCACTGTGGCCACTACAGAGTCACCAAGCTCCTGCTGGACAAGAAGGCCAATCCCAACGCAAGAGCTTTGGTAAGAGCACACAGGTCCAATCTGTCATGATATTTTATAATGATCTTTATTTATATAGCAGAGTATCCAAAAGTGCTCCACAACCAAGTAAAAAAACACAGTACACACCCAGAAGATAAAATACAAAACATAAAAGTACAAAGAAAGATGCACACATAAAAATACAAGACAATTCATAAAAATGCCTGACGATTAAAAGTGAGTTTCAAGAAGTGATTTATAAGATGATAATGGTGGTGCAAGCCTCATCTCCTCAGGTAGGTCAATCCAAAGGTGAATGGACTGAAATGGCTCGATGATCCCTCGGCCAGAGCCTCGACTTTGGAACAGCTTACAGGACATTGTAGTCCAAGTTATTCTTGTATATTGCAAAAACTGGACTGTCCACATGTGGTTTTTCATACTGAGAGTTTTACACTGTAATGTTTCACTCACCTGTACCTGTGTTTTATTTTGTAATGAACAGAACGGTTTCACTCCTCTTCACATTGCTTGCAAGAAAAACAGAGTCAAAGTAATGGAGCTGTTGGTCAAATATGGGGCCTCCATCCAGGCAATAACTGAGGTAAAACATTTTAAAATCACCCGACTGTATCAATATGTTTGCAGGTTTGATAGTTATACTTCTGTTATCTTTCATTTCTAGTCTGGTTTGACTCCCATCCATGTAGCTGCCTTCATGGGCCACCTCAACATTGTTCTGCTGCTGCTGCAAAATGGAGCTTCGCCTGATATCCGCAACATTGTAAGTACGACTTTGACCAAACACACTTCTGAGGGCAGATGTTGTAGTGGGCTGAGTTCATTATAATAAAGAGAATAGAAAGGTGCGTTCACTCCATCTCTGTCTGTGTTTGTCAGCGTGGTGAAACTGCACTTCATATGGCAGCACGAGCCGGTCAGATGGAAGTTGTTCGCTGTTTGCTCAGGAATGGTGCATTTGTAGACGCTATGGCCAGGGTAAGATTTAATACAGTTTAATCACAGGAGGAGAATACATTTTATGGAATATGTTTAGTTCTGGATGTATAAATAAACTCATCTGATTTAATCCTCTCACAATGTTCATCTAGGAGGATCAAACTCCTCTGCACATTGCCTCCCGTTTAGGAAAAACAGATATTGTGCAGCTCCTGCTGCAGCACATGGCTCATCCAGATGCTGCCACCACCAACGGTTACACTCCTCTCCACATCTCAGCTCGAGAGGGGCAGGTGGAGACTGCAGCTGTGCTCCTGGAGGCAGGGGCCTCACACTCTCTGGCCACTAAGGTCAACACTAGATGTTAAATGAAATACTTATTTTAATCTTCTCATGACCTTTGTTAATCTCGAGAAGTGTTTGCCTAGTAGACTCAAGTGAGTTGTATTTTCTATTTATAGAAAGGATTTACTCCTTTACATGTAGCAGCTAAATATGGAAGCCTTGATGTAGCAAAAATGCTTCTTCAAAAGAAAGCTCTCCCTGATGACATAGGAAAGGTGAGATGGAAACAAAAATAAATGTTTTTATGCTTACATTCTTTATGCTCAGGTTGTTTGTATTGTTCAAAGATGGCCAGGATAAATCTATATGTATTACTTTTTCAGAATGGTCTATCCCCACTTCACGTGGCTGCCCATTACGACAATCAGGAAGTGGCTCTGCTGCTGCTTGATAAAGGTGCATCCCCTCATGTCACTGCAAAGGTACGACTTCGGGCTTGGACAATAAATTGTGTAAATCTTGTCAACCTTTTTAACAATGCCTCTTTTTCTTGTTCAGAATGGCTACACCCCTCTGCACATTGCTGCTAAAAAGAACCAAACCAATCTAGCACTTTCCCTGCTGCAGTACGGAGCAGAGACCAATGCACTGACTAAACAGGGAGTCAGTCCTTTACACCTCGCAGCTCAGGAAGGACACGCCGAAATGGCCGCTCTGCTGCTGGGCAAAGGAGCACATGTCAATGCAGCAACCAAGGTACACATATAAACTACAAAGTATATTCTATGAAGAACAGACTGATCAATGTTTTTAATCCTTTGGTTACAGACTGGCCTGACTCCCCTACATCTCACCGCCCAAGAGGACAGAGTAAATGCAGCTGAAGTACTGGCCAAACATGATGCTAACTTAGATCAGCAAACAAAGGTAACACGCAGCTTTTCCAAACACTATTATGCATATCAACAAAACTTCAATGTGCTCTAACGTCTTCTGTAGCTTGGATACACTCCTCTTATTGTGGCTTGCCATTATGGGAACGCCAAGATGGTGAGCTTTCTGTTGCAACAAGGAGCCAATGTCAACGCCAAAACAAAGGTAACCATAGAGCAGTCAGCAGAAAACTTCATTTGCTCATTTATGGCGTTTCTAATCAATATTTAATTTTATTTTTTAGAGTGGATACTCTCCTCTGCACCAGGCAGCACAGCAGGGGAACACACATATCATAAATGTTTTGCTGCAACATGGGGCAAACCAAACGCTACAACAGTGGTAAGAGGAAAAAATAACGCTGTTTTACATCCTATAAAGTTAAAAACTTTTTTTTTTCTTAGAATGGGAACACTGCTTTGTCCATCGCTAAACGCCTGGGTTACATCTCTGTGGTTGATACTCTGAAAGTGGTGACAGAGGAGGTCATCACTACCACGACAGTAAGCTCAAAAACTAAAGTGCACCATTATGCTTTTATACAGGGTGGCCCAAAAGTCACTGACAGTTGAAAAAATTCATAACTCTTTTGTTTCTACATATTTTTATTTTATTTTTTCAGAGCATTTAGAACGACCCTTCCGACATTAATCTGAGCAAATACAGCACCGAGGAACAAACCCTCATTGTACAGTGGTACTTTGAGTCACATGGGTCAAATTCAGAAACCCAGAGGTGTTACCGTCGACATTTTAATACCAGAGATGCCCTGAGTGTAAATGCCATTAAAGGAAAAATAAGTGTTTTTCAAAGACAGGGGGCAGTATGTGATCTCCACAGACCTGACTAGTCCCGATTTCTTCCTGTGGTTCTATCTTAAAGCAAAGGTGTTTGTGAATAAACTTCAGACAATAAACGACTTAAAACATAATATCGAGGATCAAATAAGAGCCATAAGCCCGGAAATGCTTTAAATGTTTTGTAAAGTGTGTTGGATTGGGCTGTTCAGGGCCAAACCCAAAATGGTGAACACTTAAAAACATTTTTACTTCCCCTAGTTTAAGTAGTGATAAGTTCAAGTGTAAGTGAACAACTATAATCGTATATATCGCCAAAAATCTCTGAAGGTTCAGTTTATCTACTGCTAAAATTTGGTGAGTAAAACTTAAGAATTATAGGAGCTACTGAAGATTTAAAAGTGTCAGTGACTTTTGGGCCACCCTGTATTTCTTTACATACATAAAATATAGTTCCTAATTTGTGATCTCATGACATTTTAGACGGTGACAGAGAAACACAAGCTGAATGTTCCAGAGACTATGACAGAAGACTTAGATGTATCAGATGAAGAGGGTGAGTCACAGCTTCAGAATATAACCAGTCACCACCCACTGCTTTTATTGAATTTAAGCACAGTGCATGATGGGTAATGTAATTGTGAAAGCGGGGGTTTAAAGATGTATGTTTTATAGTTTTTAGGGTTGATGACGAGACTTTAACTGACGGGTCTGTAGAGGTGGAAGGTACAGAAAACGCCGCAGCACTTTGAGCTTGCTGTGGATTGTTTTATGACAAATGCGATTGTGAATCTTAATGTATTCATAATGCATTTTAACTGTGATGAACATCTTCAAAACTAATCATAACCATAGACTGTATAACCTGCTAGCCGCTACTTTCCACACAGGAGCATGGGCATGCTTTGGGGTCTATCGATTCTGCCTCTAATTCACTTTCTATTGAAAAACTGTGGCCCTCTCTCTCTGTAACTGCTGCTGTCAGGATCGTCATTTTGATCTTAAAATGTTCATAATAGCGCACTCTACATGATCCTGGTATTTTTATTTCGCTATTGTGTTCTTAAATCAAGATATGAACATTATGTCTGTGTAATCCCTCAGTCATCCAGGTGTGATCCATGGCAAAAGACAAAGTTTACATCTGTCAACTGGACAATTCGTTGTAAGAGTGAAGACGTTTCGCTGCTCAACTGAAGAAGCAGCCTGGATGAGCAGAGAAACGTCTTCACTCTTACAACAATTTGTCCAGTTGACAGATTTAAACTTCGTCTTTTGATATGAACATTACAACAAACAAATCAGGTGCCTTCTTTCCTCGAGGTCAGTCCCGCTAGCATCAGCAACAGGTTCGTTCGACAGCGCTCGCTCCCTGATAAACCAGCAGTGCAGGTGGGAAGGGGCGTTACCTTCAACAGCCTCGCTCCTGATTGGCTCTTTGGTTGCTATGATACGTGTGGTCAGAATTCCCATGAGCTTTATTTGTCTGGAGCCGAACGCTGTGGGTGACGTCACACACTTAGTCCACTTCTCTATACAGTCTATGGTCATAACTAATATATAACCGGTGTAATACTTGCACACGCTTGAATCTCGACTTATCCACACATGTTTTTAGGTTCGCACTGAGTGGATTGAAACAACTACAGGCGTACAACACTTTTGACATCATTTGATTTGCCAGGTGAAGATACCATGACCGGTGACGGGGGAGAATATCTGAGAGCGGAGGATCTCAGAGAGTTGGGGGATGATTCTTTACCGGGACATTATTTGGACGGGTTCAGCTACATGAGTCACAACCTGGACAGGTGTTTTTCAGTTTTACAGTAATGTTAATGCACAAATATAAAATGTATTTCTAACAGACATACTGCATTTCACAGCTTCCATCAGAAAGAAGGAGTTCTCATTGAAGATATGATTTCAAGCCACCAGGTACGTTCTAGTCTCTTATGGTCAGTATTTCACCACATGTTTACAGGGCAAGATCTTAATGCTGTTTGTGCCACAAAGGTTTCAGCTCTGTCGAGAGAGGATAAAGAGTCGTTCCGTCTGAGCTGGGGCGCTGAACACCTCGATAATGTGGTGCTGTCTTCCACACTGCTACACTCTGGGTATTTATCCTCAAGCCACAAATGCATTTATAAATATGTAAGATTATATCGATAAGACTCCATCATCCATGTGCTTTAGCTCTTCTTTCTGCTACTGTAGTGTGCTGTGTATTCTGTCCTGTGTCAGGTTCAACTCATCTCTTTTATTCTCTTCTCTCTGTTGTCTATTGTTGCCTTTGTGTCACTTGGCTGTCTTGTTGGTTGTGTATGGGTTGATGTGTTCTGCTATAGCCACTCCACACCGTGTCTAGATCATGACAACAGCAGGTGAAACTTTTAAGTTTTGCATCTTTGTGCTATGTTTTGACCTTTACATGCATGGTGCACATTTGGTGTGAGATGATCTCTGTAGATACAGTGATTTAAAGAAGCATTGTTCTCATGGTTCAGTTAGGTCTGTGCACAACAGCACCTGGCGACCTCACTGTTAGCATCACTACTTCCTGTCGAATTGTATCTCTCTGAGGTTGTTGCCTCATGCCTCATGGTTTTTGCCTAAAATGAATAAATGTTTAAAGATAAGACAGTGGACAGGGAGCTGCAGGTGGATGTCACTGACAACACGATAAACACTACAAATAAAATGAATACTTCACAGGAAGACTCTGGGAAATGTTTGTGTCTCAATGTTAATGCTAATGTTAATTTTGAGGCATAATAAATATTAAAACTATGCCACAAACTCCAGTATTCTACATATAAAAATAATTGTGTTGTCTTTATTTTAATTAATTTAATAGGTTATTTATTTTCTGTTCTCCAATGTTAATAAAAGTGACTGTTAGCTTTGAGACACAGTGAGCTAGCTCGCATGCTGCTGTGCACAGAGCCTGTTATCCTCCAAAATATTGAGGCATGTGTCAAACTGTTCACTTGGATTTAAGGACTGTTAAGAGAAGATTTGCATTGTGGTTATTTCAAAAACACATAAGATACACGTTTCCCAGTGCATTTACCCATGATTAAAATGACTAATAATATTACTTTTGTTGCTGACTTAAATATGTTGGTGGCATTTCACAGCTTCCTGGTCAGTTTTATGGTTGATGCTAGAGGTGGAGCCATGCGTGGTTGCCGTCACAATGGGCTCCGTATTATTGTCCCACCAAGGAAGTGTTCTGCTCCCACAAGAGTGACCTGCAGGCTGGTCAAGAGACACCGCCTCGCCTCCATGCCTCCTATGGTGGAGGGAGAGGGTTTGGCTGGTCGTCTCATTGAAGTGGGACCCACTGGAGCTCAGTTCTTGGGGTAAGTTAAAGATGCTGTCAGGGAATCTCTGGACTGTCTATTACATATAGATCTGTGTGTTCATGTGTTTCTCTTGGCTCCGTCTCTGTGCTGCGTATGGATCAGTAAACTGCATCTGCCCACTGCTCCACCCCCTCTCAATGAGGGTGAGAGCCTGGTCAGTCGCATCCTTCAGCTGGGTCCTCCAGGGACCAAGTTCCTCGGGTAGGGCCATGGGTGGGGGTAACCTCTTCCACAGAAGCTTGGTTATGTCACATTTTTCCCCTTTACTTTTTTTTTACATCTTGATTTCATAATTTCTATTGCATCAGTTTGGCTGTCAGGCTCCCACTGGATTGTTTGCGCTGACATGTGGAATTAGTGGGTTTTAGATTTGCCGACAGCAACGAGATTTGATGTCTACTTTTTCACACTTTCACTTTTTCAACTTGATCAAAAAACGTGATGATGCAAAGATTATCGTTTTTTTTTTTTTTTTTTTTTTTTTTAATGATTCACAATATCAGTTCAGCTATACGTACTTTTACCAGATTGTTGTGGTTATATTTATTTGTTCTTTGTTTGCTGTTTTGCATGAACCTGTTAATGTTTGACTTTTATGTTTTTCATGCCATTATTTCCACTGTATTTGCAAATCTAAATAATCTAAGTGGAATTTTCTGCATGTAATTAATACATTGTTTTGTAATTGTGTTGTTTTAGGCCTGTGATTGTAGAGATCCCCCATTTTGCAGCACTGCGAGGCACAGAGCGAGAGCTTGTCATCTTGAGGAGTGAGACAGGAGAAAACTGGAGGGAGCATCACTGTGATTTCACTGAGGAGGAACTAAACCAGATACTTAATGGCATGGATGAAAGTATGTGTGCTGTTTAGAGTTGTTTAATGTTGTTGTAGAAAATGTTAACGATAGGCTCATTAATATTGAAACCAAAATTATCGCTCAAAAACTATTGTAAATGCACAATATTGTTAAAAAAAAATATGAGCCACAATAAATACATGCTAGAATGCAACTGTTAAGTAGTTTGTTTGTGTCTCTAATACATCATAGAAGTTCATAATTTAACATTTTACAGCTCAAATCTCATTGTAGAAGAATAACCCAAAATTTCCCCTAGTGCAGAAAATATACTCACGATAAATATTGACTCACAAAAGCTATAGTTCCATCTGTCATGTACTGAACGAGTCGATACAGTCATTATCGTGACAGGCCTAGCTGATGATTGGTTTACACTGTGAATGTTGACCTTTGCAGAGCTTGATTCTCCTGAAGAACTTGAGAAGAAAAGAATATGCCGTATCATCACACGAGACTTTCCCCAGTATTTTGCAGTGGTGTCCCGTGTAAAGCAAGACAGCCATCTGATTGGTCCAGAGGGAGGGGTCCTCAGCAGCACCCTGGTGCCTCAGGTCCAGGCTGTGTTCCCTGAGGGAGCACTCACCAAAAAGATAAGAGTGGGTCTCCAGGTACGGAAGACTACATAACAATGAAAATATGGAACAAAGTACTTATATACTTACTTATATATTGTATTTTGTTACAGGCCCAGCCAATTGATGTTGACACAGTGAGAAAATGCCTTGGTAATAAAGCAATATTTAGTCCAATTGTAACATTAGAGCCAAGACGAAGAAAGTTCCACAAACCTATTACGATGACCATCCCCATTCCCAAGCACTCCAGCAGTGAGGAGCAAAACACAGCCTTCAGTGGAGAGACACCCACTTTAAGATTACTTTGCAGTATTACGGGTACGTAATACATTATGGTAAATCAGACCACCTTAATATTTGCTTAATACTAGTTTTAAAACTCTTATTATTTTTTATTTCATTGTCCTTGTTTTAGGAGGAACAACTCCAGCTCAGTGGGAGGACATTACAGGATCTACACCTCTAACTTTTGTTAATCAATGTGTTTCCTTTACTACAAATGTATCAGCGAGGTAAGTCTGTATAACACTTACCTGATGATAAATGACAAGTCTAATCAATAACTTGATTACGTTTATTTTATGATTCCAGGTTCTGGCTTATTGACTGCAGACAAACTCAAGAATCAGTGAGCTTCGGCACACAGCTTTACAGAGAGATCATTTGTGTGCCCTACATGGCCAAGTTTGTTATCTTTGCCAAGACGTTAGACCCTATTGAGGCCCGACTGCGCTGCTTCTGTATGACTGACGACAAGATGGATAAGACGTTGGAGCAGCAAGAGAACTTCACAGAGGTTGCACGCAGCAGAGACGTTGAGGTATATTTTGAGGATAAAAAAAGACCTCAAATGATAACACAATTTGAAATGTTACACATGATTCTTGCTTTTTTACAGGTACTGGAGGGAAAACCTATCTTTGCTGACTGCTTTGGAAACCTAGTTCCTCTGACCAAGAGTGGACAGCATCATGTTTTCAGCTTCTTCGCCTTCAAGGAGAACAGATTAGCCCTCTTCATAAAAGTATGTGTCATACTCAGAATTAATAAATTAATAAATGAATAATGAATAATAAATATAATAAATACTGCCAAGCTGCACCTTCCAAACACAACTTTTCACTCCTGCACAGACCACATGGATAAAAACTGATATTTATGAAGGCTTTTTATTAAAATGCTAATTATTTGTCATTTTATTGAACAGATTCGAGACACTTCTCAAGAGCCATGTGGACGTCTGTCTTTTACAAAGGAACCACGCACCTATCGCAGTCTTAATCACAATGCTATCTGCAACCTCAATATCACTCTACCCACATATTCAAAGGTCTGTCTGAATCTAAAGTTTTGTTTCTGTTTTGCTTCTGAAGTAATAATCTTTCCTTCTTTTGCAGGAATCTGATTCAGACCAAGATGCAGATGATGAGGTAAAAATTAACTAGATCATTTATATATTTTAAATTTGAAGAATATTGGTACTTATTATAATGTCTGTTTACAGAGTGAAAAGAGTGACAAGAAATGTAAGTA
Source organism: Periophthalmus modestus (assembly GCA_019594935.1). NCBI lineage: Eukaryota > Metazoa > Chordata > Actinopteri > Gobiiformes > Gobiidae > Periophthalmus > Periophthalmus modestus. The sequence continues at coordinate 30,187,234 of JAIEZT010001373.1, read as the reverse complement.
TTCTTTGACAGTTTGGAAATTGTATAATAAAATGTGTATTTCATTATTTATTTTAGAAAATTAATAATATTGTACATTTGTTCTAATATGTAAAGCTTATATATTTTTAATGTATTCAATAATGATTTAATTAAATCGTTATAATTATAATGATTATAACTTGAAATTTGCATGTAAACACATTTTTTATTTAAATTTAAAGAAGACATATCATGTTTTTTCTGGTACTTAGAATTATACTGAATTATAAGAAAAGCAGATGTTGATTTTACATGTTTAAAATGTAAATACCAATATTAGGGGTATTTCGTCATGTATGATTTGGAGTTCACATGTTAACTAAGCACAGGGATGTGGATGGGGACAGTGGTGGCAGAAAACAGAAATTTTCTGAGCACTCAAGCCTGAAATGCATGACAAAACAGGATTATTCAGTCAAGCATGATATTATCAAATTACAAATTTGAGCAACCTTATGGAGAGAGCACCATGGGTAAAAGCTCATTAAAGTTTATTTTGCATAATATGTCTTCTTTAAGATGTGTGTCTGCATTGCCTTGCATCCTCATTCCTTGCTCTTAAAACTATCCTCCTTCTTTTCTTTATTAATCAATACAGACTACAACTAGCTGCTTATTATAATTATTATTCGTATCTTTATTATTTATATTATTTGTTTTACATTTATTTATATTTTGTCCATGCTATGTTCATCCATCTACATCAGTGGGAGGGTGACCCATTCTGAACTGGGACATTCATACATTTAGTACACATCAATACACAACAATATGTAAAAGTGAATAAATATACACCCATACATAAGGTCATTTTAATTCAGTACACTATCAAAAACGTCCTGATTTTGTTAAATTATGTACTTGTTTTATTCAATTTAATTTCTAATTCCAGTATTATTTGGTGAAAAGACATGAGTTGTCATGTCCAGAACAATCTTGAGAATTTCTGTTGGTTTATTTGTTTTGAATGTTTGTTTGTTATGAGTGTTTATCTTTAAGTCATCCAAAATAAGATTATTCTTCTTGGCTCTTTTGAACCTGTTTTGTTTTTTCTACGTTTGCTTATGCTGCTCTACTTCTTTCTTCCTTCTCTGGATCACCATTTCATCTCCCCTTTGGCCTTGCCTCAAAGACTGTTTTTCCTCTCTCTGCTCTTACAAATGAAGATGGACCTGATGTCAGTGTTTTGATCACAGTTTCTTGTGTCTCTCTTCTCCCGCTTGATTTGTCCCCTTGGTTTTTATCTTTTTTGTTGAAGTTTTTCTGTTGAAAGATGATGAATCTGAGTCAACAGAGACATTCTCCTTAAGAGTTGGACAGACTCTTGATCCTGCAACACTCGCAAGCCCTGACCTTCTGTCTGACATGTCAGACATAAGAATGTCCATCATACCAACTGAACACACAGAGTTATTAAGTGTTGACAGAGTTGGAGCTAGAGCATCAGTGGATGATCTGTTAGTCGTTGTGGAACAGTCCAGACTGAAAACAGAAACAACACAATTTTACAATTCAAAACTTCATGATCAAGATAAAACTACTTTAGTGTCTCAAATAGCTTCAAATGAAGTCCAAAGTGACCAAGTGGGAGCCTTATGTGAGGAAAACACAGAAAGTATCATTAACAGTGTCCCCTCTGTGGAACTGAAGTCCATGTCAAGATGTGCCTCTCAAGATGATCTTCATGAAAGTTCTTGTAAAGAAGTCATAGTAACATCTGATGGCAAGCGGCGGCCACCCGATATCAAGAAACCTATTCGCAAAAAACTTCGTGAGAGGGAGCGATCTGGATGCAGTAGCTCAGAGGGAGAGCTAGAGCGTGTGAGCTCAGTGGAGTCATTAGATGGCGACAGTGTGCTTCAAGTGCCTGCTGTCCTACCAAACTCAGCCGCGGAGCCACCTCTTTCACCTCTTATTGTTGAAACTTCTATTGGGCCTATTAGTGAGAGAGTTAAGGCTTTACAGAGCAAGTTAGAAGAAGAGGAAAAGCAAAATTATACTCATAAACAGGATTTCCATGTAGACGATGTCCCAAGGACAGAGGATGACATGCCAGAATTGCCCAGAGTTTCCAGGTCTCCTAAATCACCAAGATCCCAGACTGAGAGATTAGAGGAGACCATGTCAGTCAAAGAGTTAATGAAAGCATTCCAGACTGGGCAAGATCCGTCAAAGAGTAAAACTGGACTCTTTGAACACAAAGCTATTCCAGTTTCTTGTGAACCTTATATGCCAGAGATTCACGATGAGGATAGCATAAACCAGTCAGTTACTTCTATGAATCAGACTAACAGCTCAGAGGCAGCAAAATATGCAGATAAAGGTCAGGCCGCGTCTGTTAAAGAACTTATGAAAACATTTCAGACAGGTCAAACAGTTGCAAAAAGCAAACCAACTGAGCAAAAACCCATGGATACCTCACTTTCAACTTCACTATCTGAATCACTAGATAGAGACTGCATTGCAGGACAATATCTTTCAAAAGAAGTTATCATACAAGCTGATATTCACCAATTTATTCAGCCACAAAGTCCTACCAAAGAGCAGAGTGAGGAACCACAACTTCCAGTAGAAAAGAAAGTAACATTCGCTGACATTGTAGTAGTTAATGAGGACAGTGTCCAGCTTTTGTCAGAGGATGAGTCAGAGTCAGTTAAAACACCAAGAAACACATTGCAACCATTGGAAGATTCCACCTCTTCATTTATTAAACTGGCAGAACCCATAGATAAAAACACCACAATTGAAGCTCAACATAGTTGCTCAAATGAACAATTACAAACACACACTCTTAATGATACACCCTTAATTCTAGAAACAGACTGTGATAAAGAGATGGATACTAATCTCCAGCAAACTCCTCCTCCAAAAGCAATGGAAAAATTATCAGACAATGAGACCATGTCTGTTAAAGAACGAATTAAATCATTCCAGACTGAGCAGAACACCAGAAAAGATAAAGGCCTCTTGGAGCAAATAAGCGCTGTGTGCATTGCAACGGTGACATGTGAAAGTGTTGATCGGACCCAACTGACTGAACATGAACAAATCATTGCCAAGCCTACTGACCAAGATGAGCGAGAGTGGTCGGACTCACGTGGAAGTTCAATGACATTAGATGAACCATTAATGAGCACATCAAGAAGCTCCCAAGACATGCAGATTAGTCCAGACCGCAGACCTTCAGAGGACTTCAGTGCTGACATAAAAGCTGAACTGGAGGATAATCCTGAGTATCAACTTTTCAAAGCCACTTCAGTCGATAAGAAGTATCAGATGGAAATACCTGAGGCAGAAATGCTCACTGACGATATTGGCTCAAATTCTGGGGATGATGAAAACTATGAACAACTTCTTGTAACAGGTCAGATTACTGAAGAAATGCTGAGTTACTCAAGAAGCAGAGACAACATTTTTGTTTCAAATGAAGCAGTGTCTATTGATGAAGTCAAACACAAAGATACACTTGCTGGCTGTGAGAAACTTACAGTAGAGGAACCAGAATTTAAAGAAGTTCGGATTGAAAGGCAAAGAGTTGCAGATGTTTCTTCAACAGTAAAGGATATGTCAGGGATGACAAATCTCTTGAACAAAGAATTAGATGAGTGTCTGAAAAACATAACAACCCAAGAAGTAGAAGAAGTAAATTATATGGTTCAGGAGACATTTGAGGAGGTTATTATAACAAAAGCAGATAAACCTGAAAGTCTGAGATTTGCCTCTGATAGAAATGAAGAGCCATTGTCAGATATGTATGCTAAGGGGGATGAGAAAGAATCACTAATTGAAAAATATACCATAGAAACAAAAGAAAAACACATGTCAGGAATGGAATCACTGCTCATCGATGACTTGGAACAGCTCCTCCCAGATAAACCACAGGCTACGAGTTCATTAGCTACAGACAATGATACAGAAAATCTAAAGGACAATGAAGAAACAGAAACTGGCTCAGAAGATTTTCTGACAAAGGATGCCACTGTCACCCCAAAAACACAACATAAGTCATTAGTGTTGGATCAAGAGTCAGAAAAGAGTTTTGAAACTTCAACTTCCAGTCATTTATTAGATGAACAAATTGTCATGGACAAGTCTGAGCAACTAGCATCTCCAGAAGCAAAAGATGATTCCCTGCCTCCCAAAGAACAGGAAACCTACTGTGAAATGAAAGAGTCTACATCTGAAGCAGAAATAAAGAAAGTAATTATTACAGATGAAGAAGCGTATGAACAAAGTGTTGATCAAACTGACAAAATAGAAAATGACAAAGATATAGGAAATAAACAATACTCTCGCCAGGCTTCCTCCAAGGCACCATTTCAAGGAATACAAACTAACCAAAAGAAGTCAGAAGAAGAGAGCGTAAGTAAAGACATGTCAGGTATGATTTCCCTTCTCAGTGAGGACTTGGAACAACAACTGGAATGTCCAGTGGAAAGACAAAATTATCCAGATGGATATGGTGTTCATGAGAGCCCTGTACAAGTCACCATCAAGAATAGGAAGCAAGAGGATAGTGTAAGTGGGGTACAGTTTTCTGAGTGTAGCGGCTCTGCAATGGAAACACCATTCAATGAAATGATTATCAAAAGAACAACAAAGACACATGCCTTAGAAAAAGATATGTCAGGTATGATCTCATTGCTCAGTTCTGACTTAGATCTTTATCTTAAAGAAAATATAGCAAATGTCCAACCTCAACAAACCAAGGAGGAGGTTTATGAAAACTTTACACAAGTAATTTTGACTAAAGATATTGCACAAGAATCAGCAGCTGGTGCATCACAAGAGAAAACTGTCTTGCAGGTAGATACCAAAGACACAACTTTTGGCTGTGACTCATATAAACCAAGTGTACAGGAAGAGACGCATTCAAAAGACTCCATTCTCGACAGAAATGATGTGAGTACAATTAATACTGATTCAGATGTCAAAACATCTGAATATGAGTTAAAGCCGAAGAGGCCAGACAGTCTGGAACAGCTGCACTCTGAGGAGTTTGATAAACAACTTAGTGATTGTTCTCAGCAAGACTCTCTAGAGTCAAGTCCAGTAATAGAGGATCAATCTTCACAGAAATCTCCAGATTCTATTGAACCAAGTCCTACTAAGGAGTCACCTTGTCAAGACTCACTTGAGGGAAGTCCTACTGATACAAAGCCCAGTGAATCAAAGTCCGCTGTATATGAAGACTATGCCTCTCAGCTCAAAGCCTGCTATGAGTTTGACAAAAGCATTTACAGAGATGGAACTGAAGAGACTGAATCTGAAGCAAATAATGATTGTCCAGCATCCGAGATATATAACACTGATGATACTGAAGATTACAGAAATACAGATTTTACTGAACAAGAAATGTTCAAAATGGCTGCAAAGATTAAAACATTTGATGAAATGGATCATGAAGTTGAAATTGAGAAACACAATCAAACATCTGCAGCACAGTTATCCAGTGCATGCCTTGAAACCAGTCTTGGGTTTGATGTTGACTCCCTCTTTCATCCTCATTCTGACTCTGCTGGCCCTGCAGATTTGTCAGCTACCCATAGGGGAGAAATTGAAACAGATCCATTTCAGTTTCAGGAGGGAAAACTATTTGAAATGACAAGAGGTGGAGCTATTGACATGACCATCAGACAATCTGGTGAAGAAATAGAAACAGAGCAATCATTTCAAGAAGAACATGTAGAGGACATATCAATAATTTGTCAGGCTGAAAATAATCAAGTTTCAACCACTAAAACTTTTGACATGTCTCAGAAATCACTCTGCTCAACTAACCTCGGGACTTCTGTAGAGGTTCAGCTTGCTTCACCCACTGCTTTGGTAACAAATATTCAAACTGATAATGAAATAAATGAACATCTTGGTCTGAATCTTAACGCTACTATTGCTGACCTTCAGTCAGATGCCCAGCCTCATTTGGTGCATTCAAAACAGTGCAATGAATCCTCTGAGTCATCCGAGGAAGATGATGAGGAAGAATGTGAAGATGAATGCTCCGTCATTGAAATTGACATACAAAAGGCAAATGCACTCCCACCTTCAGAAACCAAAGAAAGCATTACTCTATCAGCAGAAAGCCATGTCTTAAGTCATAGAACAAGATCAGAGACTGAAAGTGACAGTAAAAGTAGAACTTTTGATAAAAACAGTAGAAGTTACTCTGAAAGCAGCCAAACCAATATAAGATCTGGTCATGATGTGTCCTTACCTAGCCACAAGCCTGCAGCACAGATGCACCCTTACTCATTTAATGTCACAAAACAACTTTCCGAGATTACAGAATCCTCCTCTAAAATTTCTTTGGATTCAAGCAGCACTAGTCATAGGAGTCCAGATTCTGTTATTTTTACATATGACATCCCAGCCCCACAGAGGTTAGATTCGGATGCCTATCCTTTAGTTTCTGTCCAGTCTTCTTTTGAAAAAGAGGATGTATTTGAATCTAGGCCATCCTGGGATGACACTGTAGAAACTCAGATGCAGCGAGTCGCCGTTGATCAAACTCCAGACTATACACCAGGTATGGTTAGGTCTCCACTGCCTGTTGTCTTTATGTTGCCTATGGTTTTTCATATTTGTTTATTTTTTCATGTATATCAATGGTATATTGTTCATGGTGTAGCACATTTGTCGTGCTTTTTTGTGTTATGTTTGTTTTATATTCGTCCTTTCTTTTTTTGTATGTTCAAAATCTCAAGATTGAATTACTGCATAATACAAATTCCGTACCCCAACTAAGAATACCATCAATGCACCAGAATAAAATTTTACTACTAATACAGCAATATGTTCTAGCCATATTGTTGTAGCACTAGTTTTAATAGAACCACAGTTAGGACATACTGACAAAAAGTCATACCAAAACATTGCCATCTGTTTTATGCATGCATACTGACAAGGCCATTCAAAACAACAACTTAGTTATGCAGTTTATATTTAATAATATAATTATAATATTAACATTGTACTTTATAGAATTTCTTATAAAAAATATTTTTTACATGATACGGTGGCTTTTTAGTTGATTGGCAGGATGATGCTGACAGAAAAGAGGAGACTTTGACAATCATCGCAGATCTTCTTGGCTTCAGCTGGACTGGTAAGTTTGAAACAAAACAAAAAAAAATAAAAATAAATATAAAAGTTCATCCTTTTCTCATTTATTTCTTTTACTCATAAAGAGCTTGCGAGAGAACTTGAATTTAGTGAGGATGACATTCAAGTCATTAGAACAGAAAATCCCAATTCACTTCAGGAACAGAGCCACGCCTTGCTTCAGCGATGGGTTGAAAGGGAAGGAAAACATGCCACTGGTAAGTACAATGTTTGTCATCATTGTATAGATAAATAAATTACCATACTATTGATTATCTGGTAATTTTCAGAGGATTGTTTGGTAAAAAGACTAACGAAGATCAACCGCATGGACATAGTACATCTTATTGAAACTCAAATGAACAAGTCAGTAGTTGAACAAACATCAAGGACTTATGCAGAGATTGAGAAGACACTTGATCACAGTGAAGGTATGGGAGTCTATAGGCCATTTAAAGAAAAGTTACATTTCACTAACTCAAAACATTTTCTTTTGACAGTGTCAGTAGCCCTGTCGTCAGTGCAAGAGGATGTAGATAGTCCCCGAGTTGTAAGAAGGGTTGAAGGTGGAGAGCGTAGACCCCCTCCAGCGGTTTCTGAAGAGGACCTTTCAGTTGCATCGTTGTTGGATATTCCATCTTGGGCAGAGCCTGTTGGACACATTCATTCAGAAAGCATACATGATCTTCTGGAGGAGCTTGAGATTCCACAGTAATTATTGTTGATTCAGTATCATACATGATCAAAATATTTTATATAAAATATATATTCTTTTTTTCACTTACAGAGAATTGAATCCCAACCTTTGGAACCCTGATGATGTTAATATACAAGAGCCAACAAGTTATACCCTAGAGGATGAGCAAGTAAGTACATTTCCGACATTAAGAGAAGCTGAAGTCGAAAACCAAGTGGAAAATAATACTAAATGCAAAGGGAAAAATCCACGTTCCAAGACTGGGAAAACCACAAACGTTTTTCTGCATCAAAGCCAAAATTACATGGAACAGACTCCCCCATCTGAACATTTTGATCTTACATTGGGTCACAGTAAACAATTTGATGGTGTAAATGTTCCACCATCAATAACAATTAAAGACTTTGGTCCAAGTCTTTTAGAGTCAGAGCAGGCTGAGTGTGATTTCGAAGATATTAGTAGCAACATGAGGTCTATGATGACTTTTCACAGTGCAGTTGTTGCACAGTCATGTGGCGGACAAGCACCCTTGGCTGGGATTGAAGATGAAATCCCTGTAAAAACACTGGCATCTCAGAGACAAAGTATCACTGTTGCTGAATCTTTCCTCCAAAAAAAGTGTTATGACAAAGTAATACAAAAGCCAACTATGGGAAAAGTTTTCACATTTATGAATGTGCAAGAGATGTCAAAGTCTCAAGATCACCAAGCCAGATATATGGACGACCTGATGTTTATTGATGCCAATGAAGGATGCGCCCAACCATCAGAACCACTTACTTCAACATCACTGAAACTAGTGGAACTTTAATGAAATCTTTCATCCAACCATACAGCCTCAAAAACAGTCTGCATGTATGACATATGACTCAACAGATTATTGTTCTGTTATCTCTGACAGTGTCCAAGCTAAAGACTCTAGAAACTATATGGATAAACCTACTGGCACCAACTGCTTTAGCTCATCACCGCCAGAGACAACTTGTTGCTTTAGTAGAAATATTTGGAAGACCAAATACAGTGACACTACCAAAATGATGAATACTACAGAAAATAATGAACAGGTGCATGTTATAAATTCCATAGGGGGAGAAGATGGGGATCGCTGTAGAGCTTGTTCACCAGATTCTGAAATTTCGCAGTGTAGTTTTTCATTTCTTGAACTGGCACTCTCAGAACCAACCCGTTCTCAGCTAAGGCATCAAACATGCAATTATTTTTTGTTATATTCAAACGAGAATCCATCACTGCCAGCAATATCAGATGCAAGAGTAAGACCATCATCAAGGAATGTTGTTGACACTTCGGAATATAATGAAGAAATTATTACTTCCAATAAACTGCAGTTTTCAGCTAACTCTTCTCTGTCCCCAAGTTTCCAAGAAAAACAGTCATATTTAGATTACTGGTTTTCAAAAGTAGAAATGTCACCAAGTGTTAAACAGTTAGATACTTCAAAAATAACTTTTAAACAAAATAAAGAGGACCAAAATCTTTCACACTTGTTAGTAAAACAAACAGAAACAATGGCAAAGCATCATGACAAAGAGAAGAATACTGAGCAAGAAAGAGAAAATTTTAATTTGGAAACTAATACCATTCATAGTACACCAAAAACACAAAATGAATATAAAAATGACAATTACATCCAGGCTTTGAATACACAGCCTAACCCACAAGTGAAAAATTATAACTTTAAACCAAAGGTATTTAAGTTCATCAAGAGACCAAAGTATGTGTTAAATTTTCTAGGAAAAATATTTTCTAAGAAAGATGAAACAAAAACAGACAAGATAAAATCATCGTCAAGACAATTGTCAGATGACGCTTCGTTCAACAAAGATAGAGAAAAAGAAAATGATGCACTGTCCTCTCAAAAATCCAATTATGGAATTCAAGAGGTCAGTGCCACTCATAGCAAAAAAGATATTATCTCAAACAGAGCTCTGCTCACGTCAAGAAATCTGACTTATGCAGATGTGGTACGAGGGATTCATTATAATGAAGAGACAAAAGAATCAAATCTGAGATCAGTCAGTCCAATATTATTGTTTGAGGAATCTTCTTACATTGATGAGGGTGACTTGATAGATAAGTACAGGGCATCATCTCCTGAGTCAGCAGCATCTCAAAGCGAATGTAGGCCTCTTTCTCCGGACTCACCTGTCCCCCAGTTTAGATCCTATGATGTTATGCAGCATTGTGATTTTTCAGGGCATAGGTCTTGTACACCATCGTCAACAGTCTCCGACTGGGAAGGCACTGATTTCTTCCTAGAAAACCTTTTTGATGAGGCTAGAGCACAGTCGCCACAGTCAGATATATCAGACCTGGAACTTGACAGGTTATTTAGCTGCAGACCATTGTCCCCAGAATCTTTGTCATCTGAATTTGACTATGAGCTAATGCAAGAATGGTTGTTAGACTTCAGAGCATCTTCTCCAGAGTCAGTGGTTTCTGTTGAGGGATCTCTCACTAAACTTCCATCGACTGTTGGTCAATTGATGGGTCAACACTGTAACTATTTCTTGAAATATTCTCAACCGCCATCTCCTCATTCAGATCTGTCAGAAACTGACGATTTCACGTATACTTTAGAAGAACTATTTGATCATAGTAGACCAGATACACCAGATTCCTTTACTTCAGAAAATAATGCTAGTTTTAACAAACCTGCAGTAATCCCCACCACAGCCCTGTTCACTTCAAGAACTATGTCATATGCAGATGTTGTAAGAGGGATTCATCTGAGTAATGTATCATCCAATTTGTCAGAAAGCAAAGAGCCAGATGTGAGATCATTGAGTCCTATTTTATTGTTTGAGGAATCTTCTTACATTGATGAGGGTGACTTGATAGATAAGTACAGGGCATCATCTCCTGAGTCAGCAGCATCTCAAAGCGAATGTAGGCCTCTTTCTCCGGACTCACCTGTCCCCCAGTTTAGATCCTATGATGTTATGCAGCATTGTGATTTTTCAGGGCATAGGTCTTGTACACCATCGTCAACAGTCTCAGACTGGGAAGGAACTGATTTCTTCCTAGAAAACCTTTTTGATGAGGCTAGAGCACAGTCGCCACAGTCAGATATATCAGACCTGGAACTTGACAGGTTATTTAGCTGCAGACCATTGTCCCAGAATCTTTGTCATCTGAATTTGACTATGAGCTAATGCAAGAATGGTTGTTAGACTTCAGAGCATCTTCTCCAGAGTCAGTGGTTTCTGTTGAGGGATCTCTCACTAAACTTCCATCGACTGTTGGTCAATTGATGGGTCAACACTGTAACTATTTCTTGAAATATTCTCAACCGCCATCTCCTCATTCAGATCTGTCAGAAACTGACGATTTCACGTATACTTTAGAAGAACTATTTGATCATAGTAGACCAGATACACCAGATTCCTTTACTTCAGAAAATAATGCTAGTTTTAACAAACCTGCAGTAATCCCCACCACAGCCCTGTTCACTTCAAGAACTATGTCATATGCAGATGTGGTAAGAGGGATTCATCTGAGTAATGTATCATCCAACTTGTCGGAAAGCAAAGAGCCAGATGTGAGATCAGTAAGTCCTGTATTATTGTTTGAGGAATCTTCTTACATTGATGAGGGTGACTTGATAGATAAGTACAGGGCATCATCTCCTGAGTCAGCAGAATCTCAAAGCGAATGTAGGCCTCTTTCTCCGGACTCACCTGTCCCCCAGTTTAGATCCTATGATGTTATGCAGCATTGTGATTTTTCAGGGCATAGGTCTTGTACACCATCGTCAACAGTCTCAGACTGGGAAGGAACTGATTTCTTCCTAGAAAACCTTTTTGATGAGGCTAGAGAGCACAGTCATCTCCTGAGTCAGCAGCATCTCAAAGCGAATGTAGGCCTCTTTCTCCGGACTCACCTGTCCCCCAGTTTAGATCCTATGATGTTATGCAGCATTGTGATTTTTCAGGGCATAGGTCTTGTACACCATCGTCAACAGTCTCAGACTGGGAAGGAACTGATTTCTTCCTAGAAAAACCTTTTTGATGAGCTAGAGCACAGTCGCCACAGTCAGATATATCAGACCTTGAACTTGACAGGTTATTTAGCTGCAGACCATTGTCCCCAGAATCTTTGTCATCTGAATTTGACTATGAGCTAATGCAAGAATGGTTGTTAGACTTCAGAGCATCTTCTCCAGAGTCAGTGGTTTCTGTTGAGGGATCTCTCACTAAACTGCCATCGACTGTTGGTCAATTGATGGGTCAACACTGTAACTATTTCTTGAAATATTCTCAACCGTCATCTCCTCATTCAGATCTGTCAGAAACTGACGATTTCACGTATAATTTAGAAGAACTATTTGATCATAGTAGACCAGATACACCAGATTCCTTTACTTCAGAAAATAATGCTAGTTTTAACAAACCTGCAGTAATCCCCACCACAGCCCTGTTCACTTCAAGAACTATGTCATATGCAGATGTTGTAAGAGGGATTCATCTGAGTAATGTATCATCCAACTTGTCAGAAAGCAAAGAGCCAGATGTGAGATCATTGAATCCTATTTTATTGTTTGAGGAATCTTCTTACATTGATGAGGGTGACTTGATAGATAAGTACAGGGCATCATCTCCTGAGTCAGCAGCATCTCAAAGCGAATGTAGGCCTCTTTCTTTCTCCGGACTCACCTGTCCCCCAGTTTAGATCCTATGATGTTATGCAGCATTGTGATTTTTCAGGGCATAGGTCTTGTACACCATCGTCAACAGTCTCAGACTGGGAAGGAACTGATTTCTTCCTAGAAAACCTTTTTGATGAGGCTAGAGCACAGTCGCCACAGTCAGATATATCAGACCTGGAACTTGACAGGTTATTTAGCTGCAGACCATTGTCCCCAGAATCTTTGTCATCTGAATTTGACTATGAGCTAATGCAAGAATGGTTGTTAGACTTCAGAGCATCTTCTCCAGAGTCAGTGGTTTCTGTTGAGGGATCTCTCACTAAACTGCCATCGACTGTTGGTCAATTGATGGGTCAACACTGTAACTATTTCTTGAAATATTCTCAACCGCCATCTCCTCATTCAGATCTGTCAGAAACTGACGATTTCACGTATAATTTAGAAGAACTATTTGATCATAGTAGACCAGATACACCAGATTCCTTTACTTCAGAAAATAATGCTAGTTTTAACAAACCTGCAGTAATCCCCACCACAGCCCTGTTCACTTCAAGAACTATGTCATATGCAGATGTGGTAAGAGGGATTCATCTGAGTAATGTATCATCCAACTTGTCGGAAAGCAAAGAGCCAGATGTGAGATCAGTAAGTCCTGTATTATTGTTTGAGGAATCTTCTTACATTGATGAGGGTGACTTGATAGATAAGTACAGGGCATCATCTCCTGAGTCAGCAGCATCTCAAAGCGAATGTAGGCCTCTTTCTCCGGACTCACCTGTCCCCCAGTTAGATCCTATGATGTTATGCAGCATTGTGATTTTTCAGGGCATAGGTCTTGTACACCATCGTCAACAGTCTCAGACTGGGAAGGAACTGATTTCTTCCTAGAAAACCTTTTTGATGAGGCTAGAGCACAGTCATCTCCTGAGTCAGCAGCATCTCAAAGCGAATGTAGGCCTCTTTCTCCAGACTCACCTGTCCCCCAGTTTAGATCCTATGATGTTATGCAGCATTGTGATTTTTCAGGGCATAGGTCTTGTACACCATCGTCAACAGTCTCAGACTGGGAAGGAACTGATTTCTTCCTAGAAAACCTTTTTGATGAGGCTAGAGCACAGTCGCCACAGTCAGATATATCAGACCTTGAACTTGACAGGTTATTTAGCTGCAGACCATTGTCCCCAGAATCTTTGTCATCTGAATTTGACTATGAGCTAATGCAAGAATGGTTGTTAGACTTCAGAGCATCTTCTCCAGAGTCAGTGGTTTCTGTTGAGGGATCTCTCACTAAACTGCCATCGACTGTTGGTCAATTGATGGGTCAACACTGTAACTATTTCTTGAAATATTCTCAACCGTCATCTCATTCAGATCTGTCAGAAACTGACGATTTCACGTATAATTTAGAAGAACTATTTGATCATAGTAGACCAGATACACCAGATTCCTTTACTTCAGAAAATAATGCTAGTTTTAACAAACCTGCAGTAATCCCCACCACAGCCCTGTTCACTTCAAGAACTATGTCATATGCAGATGTGGTAAGAGGGATTCATCTGAGTAATGTATCATCCAACTTGTCGGAAAGCAAAGAGCCAGATGTGAGATCAGTAAGTCCTGTATTATTGTTTGAGGAATCTTCTTACATTGATGAGGGTGACTTGATAGATAAGTACAGGGCATCATCTCCTGAGTCAGCAGCATCTCAAAGCGAATGTAGGCCCTCTTTCTCCGGACTCACCTGTCCCCCAGTTTAGATCCTATGATGTTATGCAGCATTGTGATTTTTCAGGGCATAGGTCTTGTACACCATCGTCAACAGTCTCAGACTGGGAAGGAACTGATTTCTTCCTAGAAAACCTTTTTGATGAGGCTAGAGCACAGTCGCCACAGTCAGATATATCAGACCTTGAACTTGACAGGTTATTTAGCTGCAGACCATTGTCCCCAGAATCTTTGTCATCTGAATTTGACTATGAGCTAATGCAAGAATGGTTGTTAGACTTCAGAGCATCTTCTCCAGAGTCAGTGGTTTCTGTTGAGGGATCTCTCACTAAACTGCCATCGACTGTTGGTCAATTGATGGGTCAACACTGTAACTATTTCTTGAAATATTCTCAACCGTCATCTCATTCAGATCTGTCAGAAACTGACGATTTCACGTATAATTTAGAAGAACTATTTGATCATAGTAGACCAGATACACCAGATTCCTTTACTTCAGAAAATAATGCTAGTTTTAACAAACCTGCAGTAATCCCCACCACAGCCCTGTTCACTTCAAGAACTATGTCATATGCAGATGTGGTAAGAGGGATTCATCTGAGTAATGTATCATCCAACTTGTCGGAAAGCAAAGAGCCAGATGTGAGATCAGTAAGTCCTGTATTATTGTTTGAGGAATCTTCTTACATTGATGAGGGTGACTTGATAGATAAGTACAGGGCATCATCTCCTGAGTCAGCAGCATCTCAAAGCGAATGTAGGCCTCTTTCTCCGGACTCACCTGTCCCCCAGTTTAGATCCTATGATGTTATGCAGCATTGTGATTTTTCAGGGCATAGGTCTTGTACAGCAACACCATCGTCAACAGTCTCAGACTGGGAAGACTGATTTCTTCCTAGAAAACCTTTTTGATGAGGCTAGAGCACAGTCGCCACAGTCAGATATATCAGACCTGGAACTTGACAGGTTATTTAGCTGCAGACCCTCTTTCCCCAGAATCTTTGTCCCTGAGTTTAGACTATGATGCTAATGCAAGAATGGTTTTTCAGGGCATAGTCATCTACTCCAGAGTCAGTCTTTCTGTTGAAGGATCTCTCACTAAACTGCCATCGACTGTTGGTCAATTGATGGGCTAGAGCACTGTAACCACAGTTGATATCAGACCTCAACTTGACATCTTATTCAGCTGCAGAACTGACAGATTTCACGTATGAATTTTGAGAAGAACTATTTGATCATAGTAGAGCCACAATACACCAGATTCCTTTACTTCATCTCTCACTAATGCCTCGAGTTTCAATTGATGTTTCAACACTGTAACGCAGTAATCCCCACCACAGCCCTGTCTCACTTCAAGAACTATGTCAGATGCAGATGTGGTAAGAGGGATTCATCTGAGAAATAATGTATCATCAAACTTGTCGGGAAAGCAAAGAGCCAGATTGAGATCAGTAAGTCCTGTATTATTGTTTGAGGAATCTTCTTACTATTGATGAGGGTGACTTGATAGATAGATAGTACAGGGCATCATCTCCTGAGTCAGCAGAATCTCAAAGCGAATGTAGGCCTCTTTCTCCGGACTCACCTGCCCCCCAGTTTAGATCCTATGATGTTATGCAGCATTGTGATTTTTCAGGGCATAGGTCTTGTATCCCATCGTCAACAGTCTCAGACTGGGAAGGAACTGATTTCTTCCTAGAAAACCTTTTTGATGAGGCTAGAGCACAGTCATCTCCTGAGTCAGCAGCATCTCAAAGCGATGTAGGCCTCTTTCTCCGGACTCACCTGTCCCCCAGTTTAGATCCTATGATGTTATGCAGCATTGTGATTTTTCAGGGCATAGGTCTTGTACACCATCGTCAACAGTCTCAGACTGGGAAGGAACTGATTTCTTCCTAGAAAACTTTTTTGATGAGGCTAGAGCACAGTCGCCACAGTCAGATATATCAGACCTTGAAACTTGACAGGTTATTTAGCTGCAGACCATTGTCCCCAGAATCTTTGTCATCTGAATTTGACTATGAGCTAATGCAAGAATGGTTGTTAGACTTCAGAGCATCTTCTCCAGAGTCAGTGGTTTCTGTTGAGGGATCTCTCACTAAACTTGCCATCGACTGTTGGTCAATTGATGGGTCAACACTGTAACTATTTCTTGAAATATTCTCAACCGTCATCCTCATTCAGATCTGTCAGAAACTGACGATTTCACGTATAATTTAGAAGAACTATTTGATCATAGTAGACCAGATACACCAGATTCCTTTACTTCAGAAAATAATGCTAGTTTTAACAAACCTGCAGTAATCCCCACCACAGCCCTGTTCACTTCAAGAACTATGTCATATGCAGATGTGTAAGAGGGATTCATCTGAGTAATGTATCATCCAACTTGTCAGGAAAGCAAAGAGCCAGATGTGAGATCAGAGTCCTATATTTATTGTTTGAGGAATCTTCTTACATTGATGAGGGTGACTTGATAGATAAGTACAGGGCATCATCTCCTGAGTCAGCAGCATCTCAAAGCGAATGTAGGCCTCTTTCTCCGGACTCACCTGTCCCCCAGTTTAGATCCTATGATGTTATGCAGCATTGTGATTTTTCAGGGCATAGGTCTTGTACACCATCGTCAACAGTCTCAGACTGGGAAGGAACTGATTTCTTCCTAGAAAACCTTTTTGATGAGGCTAGAGCACAGTCGCCACAGTCAGATATATCAGACCTGGAACTTGACAGGTTATTTAGCTGCAGACCATTGTCCCCAGAATCTTTGTCATCTGAATTTGACTATGAGCTAATGCAAGAATGGTTGTTAGACTTCAGAGCATCTTCTCCAGAGTCAGTGGTTTCTGTTGAGGGATCTCTCACTAAACTGCCATCGACTGTTGGTCAATTGATGGGTCAACACTGTAACTATTTCTTGAAATATTCTCAACCGCCATCTCCTCATTCAGATCTGTCAGAAACTGACGATTTCACGTATACTTTAGAAGAACTATTTGATCATAGTAGACCAGATACACCAGATTCCTTTACTTCAGAAAATAATGCTAGTTTTAACAAACCTGCAGTAATCCCCACCACAGCCCTGTTCACTTCAAGAACTATGTCATATGCAGATGTGGTAAGAGGGATTCATCTGAGTAATGTATCATCCAACTTGTCGGAAAGCAAAGAGCCAGATGTGAGATCAGTAAGTCCTGTATTATTGTTTGAGGAATCTTCTTACATTGATGAGGGTGACTTGATAGATAAGTACAGGGCATCATCTCCTGAGTCAGCAGCATCTCAAAGCGAATGTAGGCCTCTTTCTCCGGACTCACCTGTCCCCCAGTTTAGATCCTATGATGTTATGCAGCATTGTGATTTTTCAGGGCATAGGTCTTGTACACCATCGTCAACAGTCTCAGACTGGGAAGGAACTGATTTCTTCCTAGAAAACCTTTTTGATGAGGCTAGAGCACAGTCATCTCCTGAGTCAGCAGCATCTCAAAGCGAAATGTAGGCCTCTTTCTCCGGACTCACACCTGTCCCCAGTTTAGATCCTATGATGTTATGCAGCATTGTGATTTTTCAGGGCATAGGTCTTGTACACCATCGTCAACAGTCTCAGACTGGGAAGGCACTGATTTCTTCCTAGAAAAACTTTTTGATGAGGCTAGAGCACAGTCGCCACAGTCAGATATATCAGACCTGGAACTTGACAGGTTATTTAGCTGCAGACCATTGTCCCCAGAATCTTTGTCATCTGAATTTGACTATGAGCATGCAATGCAAGAATGGTTGTTAGACTTCAGAGCATCTTCTCCAGAGTCAGTGGTTTCTGTTGAGGGATCTCTCACTAAACTGCCATCGACTGTTGGTCAATTGATGGGTCAACACTGTAACTATTTCTTGAAATATTCTCAACCGTCATCTCATTCAGATCTGTCAGAAACTGACGATTTCACGTATAATTTAGAAGAACTATTTGATCATAGTAGACCAGATACACCAGATTCCTTTACTTCAGAAAATAATGCTAGTTTTTAACAAACCTGCAGTAATCCCCACCACAGCCCTGTTCACTTCAAGAACTATGTCATATGCAGATGTGGTAAGAGGGATTCATCTGAGTAATGTATCATCCAACTTGTCAGAAAGCAAAGAGCCAGATGTGAGATCAGTGAGTCCTATATATTTGTTTGAGAATCTTCTTACATTGATGAGGGTGACTTGATAGATAAGTACAGGGCATCATCTCCTGAGTCAGCAGCATCTCAAAGCGAATGTAGGCCTCTTTCTCCGGACTCACCTGTCCCCCAGTTTAGATCCTATGATGTTATGCAGCATTGTGATTTTTCAGGGCATAGGTCTTGTACACCATCGTCAACAGTCTCAGACTGGGAAGGAACTGATTTCTTCCTAGAAAACCTTTTTGATGAGGCTAGAGCACAGTCGCCACAGTCAGATATATCAGACCTGGAACTTGACAGGTTATTTAGCTGCAGACCATTGTCCCCAGAATCTTTGTCATCTGAATTTGACTATGAGCTAATGCAAAGAATGGTTGTTAGACTTCAGAGCATCTTCTCCAGAGTCAGTGGTTTCTGTTGAGGGATCTCTCACTAAACTGCCATCGACTGTTGGTCAATTGATGGGTCAACACTGTAACTATTTCTTGAAATATTCTCAACCGTCATCTCATTCAGATCTGTCAGAAACTGACGATTTCACGTATAATTTAGAAGAACTATTTGATCATAGTAGACCAGATACACCAGATTCCTTTACTTCAGAAAATAATGCTAGTTTTAACAAACCTGCAGTAATCCCCACCACAGCCCTGTTCACTTCAAGAACTATGTCATATGCAGATGTGGTAAGAGGGATTCATCTGAGTAATGTATCATCCCACTTGTCGGAAAGCAAAGAGCCAGATGTGAGATCAGTAAGTCCTGTATTATTGTTTGAGGAATCTTCTTACATTGATGAGGGTGACTTGATAGATAAGTACAGGGCATCATCTCCTGAGTCAGCAGCATCTCAAAGCGAATGTAGGCCTCTTTCTCCGGACTCACCTGTCCCCCAGTTTAGATCCTATGATGTTATGCAGCATTGTGATTTTTCAGGGCATAGGTCTTGTACACCATCGTCAACAGTCTCAGACTGGGAAGGAACTGATTTCTTCCTAGAAAACCTTTTTGATGAGGCTAGAGCACAGTCATCTCCTGAGTCAGCAGCATCTCAAAGCGAATGTAGGCCTTTTCTCCGGACTCACCTGTCCCCCAGTTTAGATCCTATGATGTTATGCAGCATTGTGATTTTTCAGGGCATAGGTCTTGTACACCATCGTCAACAGTCTCAGACTGGGAAGGAACTGATTTCTTCCTAGAAAACCTTTTTGATGAGGCTAGAGCACAGTCGCCACAGTCAGATATATCAGACCTGGAACTTGACAGGTTATTTAGCTGCAGACCATTGTCCCCAGAATCTTTGTCATCTGAATTTGACTATGAGCTAATGCAAGAATGGTTGTTAGACTTCAGAGCATCTTCTCCAGAGTCAGTGGTTTCTGTTGAGGGATCTCTCACTAAACTGCCATCGACTGTTGGTCAATTGATGGGTCAACACTGTAACTATTTCTTGAAATATTCTCAACCGTCATCTCATTCAGATCTGTCAGAAACTGACGATTTCACGTATAATTTAGAAGAACTATTTGATCATAGTAGACCAGATACACCAGATTCCTTTACTTCAGAAAATAATGCTAGTTTTAACAAACCTGCAGTAATCCCCACCACAGCCCTGTTCACTTCAAGAACTATGTCATATGCAGATGTGGTAAGAGGGATTCATCTGAGTAATGTATCATCCAACTTGTCGGAAAGCAAAGAGCCAGATGTGAGATCAGTAAGTCCTGTATTATTGTTTGAGGAATCTTCTTACATTGATGAGGGTGACTTGATAGATAAGTACAGGGCATCATCTCCTGAGTCAGCAGCATCTCAAAGCGAATGTAGGCCTCTTTCTCCGGACTCACCTGTCCCCCAGTTTAGATCCTATGATGTTATGCAGCATTGTGATTTTTCAGGGCATAGGTCTTGTACACCATCGTCAACAGTCTCAGACTGGGAAGGAACTGATTTCTTCCTAGAAAACCTTTTTGATGAGGCTAGAGCACAGTCATCTCCTGAGTCAGCAGCATCTCAAAGCGAATGTAGGCCTCTTTCTCCGGACTCACCTGTCCCCCAGTTTAGATCCTATGATGTTATGCAGCATTGTGATTTTTCAGGGCATAGGTCTTGTACACCATCGTCAACAGTCTCAGACTGGGAAGGAACTGATTTCTTCCTAGAAAACCTTTTTGATGAGGCTAGAGCACACAGTCGCCACAGTCAGATATATCAGACCTGGAACTTGACAGGTTATTTAGCTGCAGACCATTGTCCCCAGAATCTTTGTCATCTGAATTTGACTATGAGCTAATGCAAGAATGGTTGTTAGACTTCAGAGCATCTTCTCCAGAGTCAGTGGTTTCTGTTGAGGGATCTCTCACTAAACTGCCATCGACTGTTGGTCAATTGATGGGTCAACACTGTAACTATTTCTTGAAATATTCTCAACCGTCATCTCCTCATTCAGATCTGTCAGAAACTGACGATTTCACGTATAATTTAGAAGAACTATTTGATCATAGTAGACCAGATACACCAGATTCTTTACTTCAGAAAATAATGCTAGTTTTAACAAACCTGCAGTAATCCCCACCACAGCCCTGTTCACTTCAAGAACTATGTCATATGCAGATGTGGTAAGAGGGATTCATCTGAGTAATGTATCATCCAACTTGTCGGAAAGCAAAGAGCCAGATGTGAGATCAGTAAGTCCTGTATTATTGTTTGAGGAATCTTCTTACATTGATGAGGGTGACTTGATAGATAAGTACAGGGCATCATCTCCTGAGTCAGCAGCATCTCAAAGCGAATGTAGGCCTCTTTCTC
Organism: Periophthalmus modestus; assembly: GCA_019594935.1. Lineage (NCBI taxonomy): Eukaryota > Metazoa > Chordata > Actinopteri > Gobiiformes > Gobiidae > Periophthalmus > Periophthalmus modestus. The sequence goes on along the minus strand of JAIEZT010001373.1, from coordinate 30,166,042 downwards.
TCCGGACTCACCTGTCCCCCAGTTTAGATCCTATGATGTTATGCAGCATTGTGATTTTTCAGGGCATAGGTCTTGTACACCATCGTCAACAGTCTCAGACTGGGAAGGAACTGATTTCTTCCTAGAAAACCTTTTTGATGAGGCTAGAGCACAGTCATCTCCTGAGTCAGCAGCATCTCAAAGCGAATGTAGGCCTCTTTCTCCGGACTCACCTGTCCCCCAGTTTAGATCCTATGATGTTATGCAGCATTGTGATTTTTCAGGGCATAGGTCTTGTACACCATCGTCAACAGTCTCAGACTGGGAAGGAACTGATTTCTTCCTAGAAAACCTTTTTGATGAGGCTAGAGCACAGTCGCCACAGTCAGATATATCAGACCTGGAACTTGACAGGTTATTTAGCTGCAGACCATTGTCCCCAGAATCTTTGTCATCTGAATTTGACTATGAGCTAATGCAAGAATGGTTGTTAGACTTCAGAGCATCTTCTCCAGAGTCAGTGGTTTCTGTTGAGGGATCTCTCTCACTAAACTGCCATCGACTGTTGGTCAATTGATGGGTCAACACTGTAACTATTTCTTGAAATATTCTCAACCGTCATCTCCTCATTCAGATCTGTCAGAAACTGACGATTTCACGTATAATTTAGAAGAACTATTTGATCATAGTAGACCAGATACACCAGATTCCTTTACTTCAGAAAATAATGCTAGTTTTAACAAACCTGCAGTAATCCCCACCACAGCCCTGTTCACTTCAAGAACTATGTCATATGCAGATGTGGTAAGAGGGATTCATCTGAGTAATGTATCATCCAACTTGTCGGAAAGCAAAGAGCCAGATGTGAGATCAGTAAGTCCTGTATTATATTGTTTGAGGAATCTTCTTACATTGATGAGGGTGACTTGATAGATAAGTACAGGGCATCATCTCCTGAGTCAGCAGCATCTCAAAGCGAATGTAGGCCTCTTTCTCCGGACTCACCTGTCCCCCAGTTTAGATCCTATGATGTTATGCAGCATTGTGATTTTTCAGGGCATAGGTCTTGTACACCATCGTCAACAGTCTCAGACTGGGAAGGAACTGATTTCTTCCTAGAAAACCTTTTTGATGAGGCTAGAGCACAGTCATCTCCTGAGTCAGCAGCATCTCAAAGCGAATGTAGGCCTCTTTCTCCGGACTCACCTGTCCCCCAGTTTAGATCCTATGATGTTATGCAGCATTGTGATTTTTCAGGGCATAGGTCTTGTACACCATCGTCAACAGTCTCAGACTGGGAAGGAACTGATTTCTTCCTAGAAAACCTTTTTGATGAGGCTAGAGCACAGTCGCCACAGTCAGATATATCAGACCTGGAACTTGACAGGTTATTTAGCTGCAGACCATTGTCCCCAGAATCTTTGTCATCTGAATTTGACTATGAGCTAATGCAAGAATGGTTGTTAGACTTCAGAGCATCTTCTCCAGAGTCAGTGGTTTCTGTTGAGGGATCTCTCACTAAACTTCCATCGACTGTTGGTCAATTGATGGGTCAACACTGTAACTATTTCTTGAAATATTCTCAACCGTCATCTCCTCATTCAGATCTGTCAGAAACTGACGATTTCACGTATAATTTAGAAGAACTATTTGATCATAGTAGACCAGATACACCAGATTCCTTTACTTCAGAAAATAATGCTAGTTTTAACAAACCTGCAGTAATCCCCACCACAGCCCTGTTCACTTCAAGAACTATGTCATATGCAGATGTGGTAAGAGGGATTCATCTGAGTAATGTATCATCCAACTTGTCGGAAAGCAAAGAGCCAGATGTGAGATCAGTAAGTCCTGTATTATTGTTTGAGGAATCTTCTTACATTGATGAGGGTGACTTGATAGATAAGTACAGGGCATCATCTCCTGAGTCAGCAGCATCTCAAAGCGAATGTAGGCCTCTTTTCTCCGGACTCACCTGTCCCCCAGTTTAGATCCTATGATGTTATGCAGCATTGTGATTTTTCAGGGCATAGGTCTTGTACACCATCGTCAACAGTCTCAGACTGGGAAGGAACTGATTTCTTCCTAGAAAACCTTTTTGATGAGGCTAGAGCACAGTCATCTCCTGAGTCAGCAGCATCTCAAAGCGAATGTAGGCCTCTTTCTCCGGACTCACCTGTCCCCCAGTTTAGATCCTATGATGTTATGCAGCATTGTGATTTTCAGGGCATAGGTCTTGTACACCATCGTCAACAGTCTCAGACTGGGAAGGAACTGATTTCTTCCTAGAAAACCTTTTGATGAGGCTAGAGCACAGTCGCCACAGTCAGATATATCAGACCTGGAACTTGACAGGTTATTTAGCTGCAGACCATTGTCCCCAGAATCTTTGTCATCTGAATTTGACTATGAGCTAATGCAAGAATGGTTGTTAGACTTCAGAGCATCTTCTCCAGAGTCAGTGGTTTCTGTTGAGGGATCTCTCACTAAACTGCCATCGACTGTTGTCAATTGATGGGTCAACACTGTAACTATTTCTTGAAATATTCTCAACCGTCATCTCCTCATTCAGATCTGTCAGAAACTGACGATTTCACGTATAATTTAGAAGAACTATTTGATCATAGTAGACCAGATACACCAGATTCCTTTACTTCAGAAAATAATGCTAGTTTTAACAAACCTGCAGTAATCCCCACCACAGCCCTGTTCACTTCAAGAACTATGTCATATGCAGATGTTGTAAGAGGGATTCATCTGAGTAATGTATCATCCAACTTGTCGGAAAGCAAAGAGCCAGATGTGAGATCAGTAAGTCCTATTTTATTGTTGAGGAATCTTCTTACATTGATGAGGGTGACTTGATAGATAAGTACAGGGCATCATCTCCTGAGTCAGCAGCATCTCAAAGCGAATGTAGGCCTCTTTCTCCGGACTCACCTGTCCCCCAGTTTAGATCCTATGATGTTATGCAGCATTGTGATTTTTCAGGGCATAGGTCTTGTACACCATCGTCAACAGTCTCAGACTGGGAAGGAACTGATTTCTTCCTAGAAAACCTTTTTGATGAGGCTAGAGCACAGTCGCCACAGTCAGATATATCAGACCTGGAACTTGACAGGTTATTTAGCTGCAGACCATTGTCCCCAGAATCTTTGTCATCTGAATTTGACTATGAGCTAATGCAAGAATGGTTGTTAGACTTCAGAGCATCTTCTCCAGAGTCAGTGGTTTCTGTTGAGGGATCTCTCACTAAACTTCCATCGACTGTTGGTCAATTGATGGGTCAACACTGTAACTATTTCTTGAAATATTCTCAACCGTCATCCTCATTCAGATCTGTCAGAAACTGACGATTTCACGTATAATTTAGAAGAACTATTTGATCATAGTAGACCAGATACACCAGATTCCTTTACTTCAGAAAATAATGCTAGTTTTAACAAACCTGCAGTAATCCCCACCACAGCCCTGTTCACTTCAAGAACTATGTCATATGCAGATGTGGTAAGAGGGATTCATCTGAGTAATGTATCATCCAACTTGTCGGAAAGCAAAGAGCCAGATGTGAGATCAGTAAGTCCTGTATTATTGTTTGAGGAATCTTCTTACAATGATGAGGGTGACTTGATAGATAAGTACAGGGCATCATCTCCTGAGTCAGCAGCATCTCAAAGCGAATGTAGGCCTCTTTCTCCGGACTCACCTGTCCCCCAGTTTAGATCCTATGATGTTATGCAGCATTGTGATTTTTCAGGGCATAGGTCTTGTACACCATCGTCAACAGTCCTCAGACTGGGAAGGAACTGATTTCTTCCTAGAAAACCTTTTTGATGAGGCTAGAGCACAGTCATCTCCTGAGTCAGCAGCATCTCAAAGCGAATGTAGGCCTCTTTCTCCGGACTCACCTGTCCCCCAGTTTAGATCCTATGATGTTATGCAGCATTGTGATTTTTCAGGGCATAGGTCTTGTACACCATCGTCAACAGTCTCAGACTGGGAAGGCACTGATTTCTTCCTAGAAAACCTTTTTGATGAGGCTAGAGCACAGTCGCCACAGTCAGATATATCAGACCTGGAACTTGACAGGTTATTTAGCTGCAGACCATTGTCCCCAGAATCTTTGTCATCTGAATTTGACTATGAGCTAATGCAAGAATGGTTGTTAGACTTCAGAGCATCTTCTCCAGAGTCAGTGGTTTCTGTTGAGGGATCTCTCACTAAACTGCCATCGACTGTTGGTCAATTGATGGGTCAACACTGTAACTATTTCTTGAAATATTCTCAACCGTCATCTCATTCAGATCTGTCAGAAACTGACGATTTCACGTATAATTTAGAAGAACTATTTGATCATAGTAGACCAGATACACCAGATTCCTTACTTCAGAAAATAATGCTAGTTTTAACAAACCTGCAGTAATCCCCACCACAGCCCTGTTCACTTCAAGAACTATGTCATATGCAGATGTGGTAAGAGGGATTCATCTGAGAAATGTATCATCCCAACTTGTCGGAAAGCAAAGAGCCAGATGTGAGATCAGTAAGTCCTGTATTATTGTTTGAGGAATCTTCTTACATTGATGAGGGTGACTTGATAGATAAGTACAGGGCATCATCTCCTGAGTCAGCAGCATCTCAAAGCGAATGTAGGCCTCTTTTCTCCGGACTCACCTGTCCCCCAGTTTAGATCCTATGATGTTATGCAGCATTGTGATTTTTCAGGGCATAGGTCTTGTACACCATCGTCAACAGTCTCAGACTGGGAAGGAACTGATTTCTTCCTAGAAAACCTTTTTGATGAGGCTAGAGCACAGTCATCTCCTGAGTCAGCAGCATCTCAAAGCGAATGTAGGCCTCTTTCTCCGGACTCACCTGTCCCCCAGTTTAGATCCTATGATGTTATGCAGCATTGTGATTTTTCAGGGCATAGGTCTTGTACACCATCGTCAACAGTCTCAGACTGGGAAGGAACTGATTTCTTCCTAGAAACCTTTTTGATGAGGCTAGAGAGCACAGTCGCCACAGTCAGATATATCAGACCTGGAACTTGACAGGTTATTTAGCTGCAGACCATTGTCCCCAGAATCTTTGTCATCTGAATTTGACTATGAGCTAATGCAAGAATGGTTGTTAGACTTCAGAGCATCTTCTCCAGAGTCAGTGGTTTCTGTTGAGGGATCTCTCACTAAACTGCCATCGACTGTTGGTCAATTGATGGGTCAACACTGTAACTATTTCTTGAAATATTCTCAACCGTCATCTCATTCAGATCTGTCAGAAACTGACGATTTCACGTATAATTTAGAAGAACTATTTGATCATAGTAGACCAGATACACCAGATTCCTTTACTTCAGAAAATAATGCTAGTTTTAAACAAACCTGCAGTAATCCCCACCACAGCCCTGTTCACTTCAAGAACTATGTCATATGCAGATGTGGTAAGAGGGATTCATCTGAGAAATGTATCATCCAACTTGTCGGAAAAAGCAAAGAGCCAGATGTGAGATCAGTAAGTCCTGTATTATTGTTTGAGGAATCTTCTTACATTGATGAGGGTGACTTGATAGATAAGTACAGGGCATCATCTCCTGAGTCAGCAGCATCTCAAAGCGAATGTAGGCCTCTTTCTCCGGACTCACCTGTCCCCCAGTTTAGATCCTATGATGTTATGCAGCATTGTGATTTTTCAGGGCATAGGTCTTGTACACCATCGTCAACAGTCTCAGACTGGGGAAGGAACTGATTTCTTCCTAGAAAACCTTTTTGATGAGGCTAGAGCACAGTCATCTCCTGAGTCAGCAGCATCTCAAAGCGAATGTAGGCCTCTTTCTCCGGACTCACCTGTCCCCCAGTTTAGATCCTATGATGTTATGCAGCATTGTGATTTTTCAGGGCATAGGTCTTGTACACCATCGTCAACAGTCTCAGACTGGGAAGGAACTGATTTTCCTAGAAAACCTTTTTGATGAGGCTAGAGCACAGTCGCCACAGTCAGATATATCAGACCTGGAACTTGACAGGTTATTTAGCTGCAGACCATTGTCCCCAGAATCTTTGTCATTTGAATTTGACTATGAGCTAATGCAAGAATGGTTGTTAGACTTCAGAGCATCTTCTCCAGAGTCAGTGGTTTCTGTTGAGGGATCTCTCACTAAACTGCCATCGACTGTTGGTCAATTGATGGGTCAACACTGTAACTATTTCTTGAAATATTCTCAACCGTCATCTCTCATTCAGATCTGTCAGAAACTGACGATTTCACGTATAATTTAGAAGAACTATTTGATCATAGTAGACCAGATACACCAGATCCTTTACTTCAGAAAATAATGCTAGTTTTAACAACCTGCAGTAATCCCCACCACAGCCCTGTTCACTTCAAGAACTATGTCATATGCAGATGTGGTAAGAGGGATTCATCTGAGTAATGTATCATCCAACTTGTCGGAAAGCAAAGAGCCAGATGTGAGATCAGTAAGTCCTGTATTATTGTTTGAGGAATCTTCTTACATTGATGAGGGTGACTTGATAGATAAGTACAGGGCATCATCTCCTGAGTCAGCAGCATCTCAAAGCGAATGTAGGCCTCTTTCTCCGGACTCACCTGTCCCCCAGTTTAGATCCTATGATGTTATGCAGCATTGTGATTTTTCAGGGCATAGGTCTTGTACACCATCGTCAACAGTCTCAGACTGGGAAGGAACTGATTTCTTCCTAGAAAACCTTTTTGATGAGGCTAGAGCACAGTCATCTCCTGAGTCAGCAGCATCTCAAAGCGAATGTAGGCCTCTTTCTCCAGACTCACCTGTCCCCCAGTTTAGATCCTATGATGTTATGCAGCATTGTGATTTTTCAGGGCATAGGTCTTGTACACCATCGTCAACAGTCTCAGACTGGGAAGGAACTGATTTCTTCCTAGAAAACCTTTTTGATGAGGCTAGAGCACGGTCGCCACAGTCAGATATATCAGACCTGGAACTTGACAGGTTATTAGCTGCAGACCATTGTCCCCAGAATCTTTGTCATCTGAATTTGACTATGAGCTAATGCAAGAATGGTTGTTAGACTTCAGAGCATCTTCTCCAGAGTCAGTGGTTTCTGTTGAGGGATCTCTCACTAAACTTCCATCGACTGTTGGTCAATTGATGGATCAACACTGTAACTATTTCTTGAAATATTCTCAACCGTCATCTCCTCATTCAGATCTGTCAGAAACTGACGATTTCACGTATAATTTAGAAGAACTATTTGATCATAGTAGACCAGATACACCAGATTCCTTTACTTCAGAAAATAATGCTAGTTTTAACAAACCTGCAGTAATCCCCACCACAGCCCTGTTCACTTCAAGAACTATGTCATATGCAGATGTGGTAAGAGGGATTCATCTGAGTAATGTATCATCCAACTTGTCAGAAAGCAAAGAGCCAGATGTGAGATCAGTAAGTCCTGTATTATTGTTTGAGGAATCTTCTTACATTGATGAGGGTGACTTGATAGATAAGTACAGGGCATCATCTCCTGAGTCAGCAGCATCTCAAAGCGAATGTAGGCCTCTTTCTCCGGACTCACCTGTCCCCCAGTTTAGATCCTATGATGTTATGCAGCATTGTGATTTTTCAGGGCATAGGTCTTGTACACCATCGTCAACAGTCTCAGACTGGGGAAGGCACTGATTTCGTCCTAGAAAACCTTTTTGATGAGGCTAGAGCACAGTCGCCACAGTCAGATATATCAGACCTGGAACTTGACAGGTTATTTAGCTGCAGACCATTGTCCCCAGAATCTTTGTCATCTGAATTTGACTATGAGCTAATGCAAGAATGGTTGTTAGACTTCAGAGCATCTTCTCCAGAGTCAGTGGTTTCTGTTGAGGGATCTCTCTCACTAAACTGCCATCGACTGTTGGTCAATTGATGGGTCAACACTGTAACTATTTCTTGAAATATTCTATCATCTCACCGTCATCTCATTCAGATCTGTCAGAAACTGACGATTTCACGTATAATTTAGAAGAACTATTTGATCATAGTAGACCAGATACACCAGATTCCTTTACTTCAGAAAATAATGCTAGTTTTAACACAACCTGCAGTAATCCCCACCACAGCCCTGTTCACTTCAAGAACTATGTCATATGCAGATGTGGTAAGAGGGATTCATCTGAGTAATGTATCATCCAACTTGTCGGAAAGCAAAGAGCCAGATGTGAGATCAGTAAGTCCTGTATTATTGTTTGAGGAATCTTCTTACATTGATGAGGGTGACTTGATAGATAAGTACAGGGCATCATCTCCTGAGTCAGCAGCATCTCAAAGCGAATGTAGGCCTCTTTCTCCGGACTCACCTGTCCCCCAGTTTAGATCCTATGATGTTATGCAGCATTGTGATTTTTCAGGGCATAGGTCTTGTACACCATCGTCAACAGTCTCAGACTGGGAAGGCACTGATTTCGTCCTAGAAAACCTTTTTGATGAGGCTAGAGCACAGTCGCCACAGTCAGATATATCAGACCTGGAACTTGACAGGTTATTTAGCTGCAGACCATTGTCCCCAGAATCTTTGTCATCTGAATTTGACTATGAGCTAATGCAAGAATGGTTGTTAGACTTCAGAGCATCTTCTCCGGAGTCAGTGGTTTCTTTTGAGGGATCTCTCACTAAACTGCCATCGACTGTTGGTCAATTGATGGGTCAACACTGTAACTATTTCTTGAAATATTCTCAACCGTCATCTCATTCAGACCTGTCAGAAACTGACGATTTCACGTATAATTTAGAAGAACTATTTGATCATAGTAGACCAGATACACCAGATTCCTTACTTCAGAAAATAATGCTAGTTTTAACAAACCTGCAGTAATCCCCACCACAGCCCTGTTCACTTCAAGAACTATGTCATATGCAGATGTTGTAAGAGGGATTCATCTGAGTAATGTATCATCCAACTTGTCTGAAAGCAAAGAGCCAGATGTGAGATCAGTCAGTCCAGTATTATTGTTTGAGGAATCTTCTTACATTGATGAGGGTGACTTGATAGATAAGTACAGGGCATCATCTCTTGAGTCAGCAGCATCTCAAAGCGAATGTAGGCCTCTTTCTCCGGACTCACCTGTCCCCCAGTTTAGATCCTATGATGTTATGCAGCATTGTGATTTTTCAGGGCATAGGTCTTGTACACCATCGTCAACAGTCTCAGACTGGGAAGGAACTGATTTCTTCCTAGAAAACCTTTTTGATGAGGCTAGAGCACAGTCATCTCCTGAGTCAGCAGCATCTCAAAGCGAATGTAGGCCTCTTTCTCCGGACTCACCTGTCCCCCAGTTTAGATCCTATGATGTTATGCAGCATTGTGATTTTTCAGGGCATAGGTCTTGTACACCATCGTCAACAGTCTCAGACTGGGAAGGAACTGATTTCTTCCTAGAAAACCTTTTTGATGAGGCTAGAGCACAGTCGCCACAGTCAGATATATCAGACCTGGAACTTGACAGGTTATTTAGCTGCAGACCATTGTCCCCAGAATCTTTGTCATCTGAATTTGACTATGAGCTAATGCAAGAATGGTTGTTAGACTTCAGAGCATCTTCTCCAGAGTCAGTGGTTTCTGTTGAGGGATCTCTCACTAAACTTCCATCGACTGTTGGTCAATTGATGGGTCAACACTGTAACTATTTCTTGAAATATTCTCAACCGTCATCTCATTCAGATCTGTCAGAAACTGACGATTTCACGTATAATTTAGAAGAACTATTTGATCATAGTAGACCAGATACACCAGATTCCTTTACTTCAGAAAATAATGCTAGTTTTAACAAACCTGCAGTAATCCCCACCACAGCCCTGTTCACTTCAAGAACTATGTCATATGCAGATGTTGTAAGAGGGATTCATCTGAGAAATGTATCATCCAACTTGTCGGAAAGCAAAGAGCCAGATGTGAGATCAGTAAGTCCTGTATTATTGTTTGAGGAATCTTCTTACATTGATGAGGGTGACTTGATAGATAAGTACAGGGCATCATCTCCTGAGTCAGCAGCATCTCAAGCGAATGTAGGCCTCTTTCTCCAGACTCACCTGTCCCCCAGTTTAGATCCTATGATGTTATGCAGCATTGTGATTTTTCAGGGCATAGGTCTTGTACACCATCGTCAACAGTCTCAGACTGGGAAGGAACTGATTTCTTCCTAGAAAACCTTTTTGATGAGGCTAGAGCACAGTCGCCACAGTCAGATATATCAGACCTGGAACTTGACAGGTTATTTAGCTGCAGACCATTGTCCCCAGAATCTTTGTCATCTGAATTTGACTATGAGCTAATGCAAGAATGGTTGTTAGACTTCAGAGCATCTTCTCCAGAGTCAGTGGTTTCTTTTGAGGGATCTCTCACTAAACTGCCATCGACTGTTGGTCAATTGATGGGTCAACACTGTAACTATTTCTTGAAATATTCTCAACCGTCATCTCATTCAGACCTGTCAGAAACTGACGATTTCACGTATAATTTAGAAGAACTATTTGATCATAGTAGACCAGATACACCAGATTCCTTTACTTCAGAAAATAATGCTAGTTTTAACAAACCTGCAGTAATCCCCACCACAGCCCTGTTCACTTCAAGAACTATGTCATATGCAGATGTTGTAAGAGGGATTCATCTGAGTAATGTATCATCCAACTTGTCGGAAAGCAAAGAGCCAGATGTGAGATCAGTCAGTCCAGTATTATTGTTTGAGGAATCTTCTTACATTGATGAGGGTGACTTGATAGATAAGTACAGGGCATCATCTCCTGAGTCAGCAGCATCTCAAAGCGAATGTAGGCCTCTTTCTCCGGACTCACCTGTCCCCCAGTTTAGATCCTATGATGTTATGCAGCATTGTGATTTTTCAGGGCATAGGTCTTTGTACACCATCGTCAACAGTCTCAGACTGGGAAGGAACTGATTTCTTCCTAGAAACCTTTTTGATGAGGCTAGAGCACAGTCATCTCCTGAGTCAGCAGCATCTCAAAGCGAATGTAGGCCTCTTTCTCCGGACTCACCTGTCCCCCAGTTTAGATCCTATGATGTTATGCAGCATTGTGATTTTTCAGGGCATAGGTCTTGTACACCATCGTCAACAGTCTCAGACTGGGAAGGAACTGATTTCTTCCTAGAAAACCTTTTTGATGAGGCTAGAGCACGGTCGCCACAGTCAGATATATCAGACCTGGAACTTGACAGGTTATTTAGCTGCAGACCATTGTCCCCAGAATCTTTGTCATCTGAATTTGACTATGAGCTAATGCAAGAATGGTTGTTAGACTTCAGAGCATCTTCTCCAGAGTCAGTGGTTTCTGGTGAATTGTATTTCCATGATCAAATGTCAACACAGCATTGTGACTATTTTCTTAATTATTCTCAAAGCTTTCCATCCTCTGAGGACTTATATTCCGATTCGCCCATCTCTACATTTCAGTCCCATGACCACTTTTTATCTGCAGGAATTTCACATTCGTCAAATTCACTTTTTTCTGATATGTCAATCGACAGTCTTTCAGATGATATTCAAAAAATACCAACAATTGTCAGCAGTTATAATCCAGATTTGTTTGGTGTGAATAGCCCATGCGATCGTCATATGTCAGTGTCTTCTCAGTCATATGATTCTGTAGATGAATTACATTCTCTTTCACCTGACTCTACACTTCCTCAATTTTATCTTGACTCTTGTTTTTATTCATCCCACACATCATGTCTGTTGACCTCAAACCAGTCTAGCAGTTCTGTTAACACCCAGACTCCTGATTCATTTACATCTCAAAGTGACGCTGATGGTACTTCAACAGAGCGAACATCTTCCTCAGAGACAGAACTAAATCTTAACAATGTTAATCCCCTTGAAACATATCATGATCGATTTAAATATCAGAGAACTGGATTGATGGCACATATTTATGATCCATTGTATAATGAAAAATCATGATCAATTATATTAACACTTGGAAAGTTGAAATGGGCACAAAATTTCATATTTTAAAGGCTACTTTTATTTGTATGTATTTTAAAGTAGTATTTCTCAGAACATGAATTTCAAATTGAACCAGTTGAAGTTAATATGCCAAATGGAGAAAATTTTTTAGTTCAGAATCACAATATATTTATTCCTTTCTAAATTTTATTTAACAATGGCACTGTCTTTGTCACAAAACCAGTTCTAGAAAATCATATTTGGTAAGGTCATTTTTTGGTCCAGATAACATTTTTTTGTTTTTTTTTGTTTTCAATAGTCAGTAGTCTTTTCGTCATGATTATTTTATTCAAGTTAATAATAGTTTATGGCTTTGTATTATCTAACAAAATATTTGTAAACATTTTAAAAAGGAAAACAAAATTGTAAGAAAATGTTGAGTCACATGCCAACTGTAGACCCAAAATTTCAATATAAAGCTTTGACGGAACAGACTGTTCATGGATTGTGGAAACAATGGAGACTGCAGTCATCATCTTCAGACTCTACACTTTCCCCTTTCAATATTTGAGACTTGTTTTGGATTAAAATCAAAGAGAAACTTGAGAGTCAACATACCCTGTTTTGGTAAGAGAGCACAATCGAATGCAGTGTTACTAGTAGTTGTAATCAGTTGAAACACCCTGGCATGTATGCAGTATGAAAGGAATGGCCTTTTAATAAGCACAGCCTACAAAAGCCTGTTTGGTTTTGGTACACTCACTAACTGTACCCTGTGTATGAATATCATGTAAGTGGTTTAGTCCATAGTCCATATACATTAATATGCAAGAATTTTCCTTCAAGATTTCTGCCAGAATATTACTAATGTGCTTATTGTGATTCTGCTGCTATGCTCTTGGCTTACCTAGCATTAAACGAGATCCAACAAGGTCAAGTGAAAATATTGTTGACTGTTGGATTCAGATATTGAAAGTCCATTTGTGCCCTTCTTGGAACATTATTAGTTCGCAATAACAACAAATTGTATTTAAAACAAAAGGGACACAAATGCATTTTTTCTGTGGTTCTCATTTCATTGTACACATATGTTCATGTAAGTGCATGCTCATATTTCATCTTTCATAGCATTCATTTTAAACATCTACCATTTCATTTATTATTTCTTGCAGATTCCATCAACATCATCCAAGAACAATCTTTCAGAACCCACAGAACAATCCATTCAGTTCAATGAAGAACTGCCAAATTTATGTCAGCCAAACATCTTGTCTTCTAACACACAACCACAGCTTTTGGGGCATTTTGAACCCACGAAGACTGAAGTATCAATCACACCAACTAAACAAAATGAAGATTCAGTGTCTTCTATTCTTTGTTTAGAGGCTCCAGTTCATGTTGATACTGTAGCTGACCCAGTCATTGGACCAATAGAAACTAACTCACCCGTAATTGGTTTGACTCACTCTGAACTCTGGTCATCCATCAGTGAAAGCTCTAATACTAATAACAAAACATCTTCTAACTTTTTCCAACAAGAAAAAAGCCAAAATATTGATACAGACACCCAAATAACCACACAGATTAAACAAGACTTTCAAATGGTTGAAATTATTAATCAAGAACCCATATCAGACTTAAACGTTGCCAGTGATGAAAGTAAATCTGTAGAACATCAGGAGACGTTTGAAGATCACCCTGTAGCAGGGACAAGCCAGAATAATGACACCACTGTAGCATCATCAGTGTCTTTTCCCAAAATGGATGATGTTGTAGCTTGTGTTTCTGACAAAGTTTCTGATGGTCCTCTGGTGACGTTTCACCAAGAGGACATTGGGACTTATCTGGACAGTGGAAGACAGGACAACACACAACTGAAAATGTGACCCCTACTGAAGAGCTTAACGTGCCCACTGATGATGACGTTTCCAGTATTGGTGCATCAGGAATGACTACACCAAAACCAGAACCTAATTCAAATGAATCCGGAGTAGAGCCAAGCCATGATCCTTTACTTGAAGAGAAGATGTGTATTTTAGAAGAAGTACAACATTTGGACATAACGCAGGGAGGTCAAAGTAATCATACATTTGAAATATCTTCTTTGACGCCTCTCCCTAACATAGACGAGAGTCAGGCTTTTGAAAAACAAGATACATTTTATCAAGACTCCACCAGTTCTCAAGACTTTGATTTAAAGGTCTACTCTGTAGTTGAATTTCCTGATTTTTCAAATCATTTGACAAACTCTGTTGCACCAGAAGTTGTTCAATCAAATCAAGACCCTATATCAGATAAACCGAGGATTAGACTTAAGCCATTCAGGCAGTGACCAGTCATCCCTTGATGAGCATCAGAAGAGTTCTGATGAAAAAGATCAGGATTTAGATCTGGAAATACAAACTAAAGAAAGTGCAGCTGAACCATTGTCCACTATGTCTCAGCCCAAAATGAATACCGGCCCGACAAAGGAAGAAGAAAGCCTGTCCCGCAAAGACAGTGATGATTATTCAGCTGATGTATTTGAAACTTATTATGACAAGCCTTTAGAAGATTCTTCTAGCTCTGGAGATCTTGATGTTCCAATCTCTGCAAATATTGATAAAATGGACATACATGCTTCATCCATGGCTGCACCAGAAGCATCGAGATTTTTTGGTTTTGAGGAACTTTTACCTACACTTGAGACTCCTGTGAAGTTAAAAGATGATTTGCATCATTCAGAAGAGTCAGTGACACCAGTGGAGATTTTTGAAGCTCGAACGTCACTTGATTCTGAACAGGCAATATCACCTTCACCTGATGAATACTGCATCCCACCCGGTTATGACGAGGTCTCTAATACCTTTGATGACAATCCTGCACACACCAAAGCAGTGAGCCCAACTTTTGAACTTTCTGACACAGAGCCATACTTTGACTGTAAACAAGCAAGTTCAGATCTCTCAGAGACAGAATCCGAGGAAGCGGACTTAAAATCTCAATCACGTCAACAATCTTACAACTATCCAAAGAAGGAAGGATTTTTTCACCAGCCTCTCTTACCTTCTGGAAGTGAGCACTATGAAGATTATTCTTTTACCTATCAACCTCTTGACCATGTACAAGAGGAAAATGAAGAGAGTTCTGATGAGGAATTCACCTTGTGTGAAGCTCCACCAAAGATGGCTGTTTGTGAAACTGGAGCGAGAGATATTGATGAAGATGACACTAGTGAATCAATCTCAAGGGTAAGATGGAGCCCAGAAAACTAATCCGGAAATGAATCCCAGCTTTTGGCAAAAATAGATTTGCTTCACATGGGAATGTCTGCTAACAATGTGGCTGTAGATAAAACTTTTAACTACTATCATGATTTTATTATTTTAACTTTTTCACTCACAAAAGCTTGTCACTGCTGAACATAACCACTGCTTGCTCACATGCTCACAAACACGCCAGCCATTTGTTTCACATCATGATTAAATCTTATTACCAGCATGGTGTAGTACTTTGTTACAGATTGCCATGATGTACTTTCCTGCATTAGTAAAATACCTTGATTCAGACAATTGTTGGAAAGTGCACCATGACACTCTGACCACTGTTTTGCTCTGCTTCAAGCGTAAATGCTTCTCTCTGCTGCTCAACTTTATGAAAATGTCTTATGTTGATGAATCAGGAAATCAAAGCAGAACTTGGAGCACTGTCAGAAAGTTCTGATGAGGAATTTTTGACCACAAGGATAATTCGAAGAAGGGTTATCATTAAGGTATTTGTTTTGGCATGATGGGGTGGTGTACAGAACTATATGATGTACTGGCAGTTTGCGTCTGTTTGCGGTGTCTGAAACTCACATTGACAAAAAAATGGTTTCATTTAAAAGAAAAGTTTATTTTTCCAAAGATGACTGAACTAAATCAATCCTCTGTCAGGTATTTTGTTTTTCTTCTTTCCCTAACCATTTTTTTTTTTTACGCAACCGCACGTCTGGAGTGCCAGTGTCCCTTTTTGTGAAGCCGAACACATTCATTTTTATTACAAAATGATAATTATTTTTGTCCTTTCAGGCAGATGAAATGGATGATATCCCACCGCAGTCAGTCTCTGAAGAAACATACAAGGATGAAAACGGATGCACTGTTGTAAAAAAGGTAGTCCTACATTTTTACTTTGTCATATACAGTGAGTGATATAATCGTAGTGGGTCGTTTTACCAGACTAAACGCCTAAACTTCACCCACATCTACAAATGAGCTGCGTAACTGGACTTCAAACTCCACTCCTGCAGAGGTGTGCAATGCCTCTTGAAATGTAGCAACCATTTTTAGACCACAAAACTGCAATTTAACCTAGTTTGCACTAAAATGGCAAATAATTAACTTTGAACAGTAGCTATCAATACATCATATATGCAGTTTAGTAGCAGTAGATCCAGTGTTAAAGGGCCTGTATGATGCTATTTTCTTATCTATGCTATAATGTAGTGTCCTCATCACAAACATACCTGGAGTTGTGTTTTGTTTCATTCACACATGTTATTTAGATGATTTCAGCACTGGAATTGGCCGTCTCTACTAAACAAAAGGTAAAATGTAGCTTTTAACTTGAAAACAACCACTTCATGACATCACAAGGTGGAACAGAGCATTTTGAGTTGGAGATGTAGACAGACAAATAATAAAGAATTACTCGAACATGTGTGAATGAAAAAACACAACTCCAGGTGTGTTTTTGATGTGGTAACGACATTATAACATGACTTAAATTCACAAGAGTCAGTTGTGTGTAATGTAGGACTTTTAGGCTTAAATAGATTCAGAATTGTAATTGGCATCTTCTGTTTTCGCAGGTTACCCGAACAGTTATCCGTAAGTGTGTTTCTTCCTCTGATGGAGCTGAGCTAGAACTCGTCCCATCAGAAGCAGGTGCCCAGGCCAGCATCAGGTCGCCCAAGGGTGAAGGATACTCCAAAGTGATCAAGAGGACTGTCGTAAAGAGCGAAGGGGACCAGTCAGAGGTGTGTGCCGTTTTTATTACTTTTTACTAATGTGATATGCAGAAGTTCGCATTATGGAGTACATACTTTGTTTTCAATTCAGGTAACGTTTACTGAATGTGAGGGTCTATCGACGCAAGACCAAGCTGAAGGCGGGAGAGTCAGTTGTGTTGAGAAGACAGTGGTGCTGGAGGGTGAGCGGACAATGACACAACATGGTGATGAGACTTTGGCCTCAGACGTCCCCTCAGCACAAGATGACTTCAGACAGGTTGGTAAAAATATATATTTGACTACATGATTTTGTTTTACCTCTTTTTTTTTTTATAAATCACCTTCTTTTTAAATATTTGTGTTATCTTTTTATCATTAGGCTCTAGGTTATATAGGTGCTTTTAATGACAAAGAGCTCCCTCGTGTGGTAGAGAGGCAGAGTGTCAAAGATGATGGGACTGTAGTGAGAAGGTGTGAAGTCGTTTATTTAAATGCCTGAATCTGTTGGTTTGGATTTTTGATTTCAACAAAATAAAAAGCAAAAACTATTATTAAAAAATAACTTGTTGTGTAATCTAATAAATCAAACATTTCACTAAAGGAACTGCATTGCTATTAACATTATTTCTGACATATTTGTGAGTGTGGACAAAAACATTTGCAGTGATTTACTGAGCCTTGGTATTAGGATTTTGTTTGAGTTATTATACTTTGTTTTCTGTGTGTACTTACTTGCATGTTCTACATAAAAAATATTGTCTAAAGGTTTGTATCTTAGCAGAGGCAGTGGTGGAAGAAGTACTCAAGTTTGTTACTTAAGTAAAAGCACAGATACCAGAGCAAAAAATACTCAAGTAAAAACAAAATATCACATGAAAAAATTTACTTACTAAGTATTAAAGTGCCTGTTTAAATGAAGGAAAAAAGTCAAAGTATTTCTCACAGATTTCAGATTTATAATAACGCTTCAAATGCAGTGATTTTGATATAGATTTGTGGTGAATTTGGTTCAGCAGAAATAAGTGAGTCAATTTTTTTTTTTTTTTTTCCTGGCTGTTTTTATTTGTTTTGTCTGCTCAAATTATGAAGTTGCTAAAAATAAACCCGCAGCCTTTTCAGCAGGTCTCAAAAGTAATAGAAGTACTTTTACTTTTCCAGTTCAAAAATGTAGAGGAGTAGAAAGTACAGATACTGCTCTCGAATGTAGTGAAGGAAAAGTAAAAGGTATTTAAAATTGACTTAGTGCAGTACTTTTCTTTTACTTAAAACGTTCCACCACTGCTCCTGTGGTACTCCTTCTTAAAGTACTAATACCCATGACACATTTGCAGTGAAAGAGAAATAAATGTATTTAGATGCACTTGCTGATGTTTGTTTTATAATTCAGTGAGAGCTGTTTGTCTCTACTAACACCTTTCCCTTGAGAATAATAAAATCTAACTACTCTGTCTTTACTTTTGTGTACCCTGCCGTAGGGCCCAGATGCGTAAAAGTCGCACTCTGAGGCGGACCATGGTGAAGGGAGCTGGCCAGAAAAAACAAGTGCTTTTGGAGCGAGTGGAGGGCCCTCGAACAGGTTCAAGGTCTACAGATCTTAAGCAGCATCTCCACCAGCTCTTTCACCATTACTATGAACAAAAACACGGAGAAGATGCCAACGAGAAGCAGGAAGAGTAGACCCACCGATTACTGCTTGAACCCACTCCCAAGCTAGACGTTTCCCTAAAATCCTATGCATTAGCCAGATGCAATCCCAGAGTGTGCTAAGTCGCCTCTAAGTTACCATAGTCTTCCCATTTAGTCTTGAAACACGTTTTTATTTGAGTTTATATCCTTGTTTTATGTGACCAAAGAAAACATTTTTGTTGCTTTTTTTTTTCTCCCTTTAATTTATTTCCATGCTAGAAGTTGTTGTCACTACAGTAGAGGATCACATACCCAGAAATATTACCTTACACGTTCATTATGTAACACGCAGACCTCTTCTATCCTCAAAAATAGTTTACCTGCTGAATATTTCTACCGCTCTTCTAAATATATGCTTGGACTGTGCACTTATTCTCACCACTCCACTCACCGTTATATGAAGCCAGGTGGTCAGGATGTCACGTAGACCTTATGATTGCTCATATCCATCGCTGCTGCTTCTGTGTTTTGTGTAGGCTATATGTAATCTGAATTCTATATTATCTATTTAGAGGCATTATGGACATCTGTAGCCTAGAAACTAATAGCTACTCATGTGAAGTAGAGCAGGCATGACTAATCAACATCTGTCATTATATTAGCTTCATAGTTCTGTGGACTGCTGCTACCTCCCCTATGTGTATGTTTTCATTTATGTGATGTTATACCATATATTTTTCAGAATTCACATAGTTTGGATGGTGACAACTTCCATAACTGTTTGTTCATGCATGTATTTCTTATTTTACGTCAGATCTATAATTATGTAATGCATTGAATGTATTTTATTTTTATTTTTTGTATTGATGTGCCATCCTTAAACGAGATGGAGATGATCTGTTACTGACTGGAACAATGATTTGAAGTACTGTTTATTGTGTAAAATTGGCTTTGTGTGACTGAATGTGTGAGCAGGTTCTCTCGGTGTAGTAAAGGGGCACACAGTATTTATTCACAATGCGCATCCAGGCACTTCTGAATGTCAGAGTGAACCCTCCATGCTTTTTGTGCACAGGCTTTGAGGTAAAACTAGAGGTTGAGAGTTTCAGTTTGCCATTATTCACAACGCTTTGTACTGTATGTACCTACAACATGTACTTAATGTATTTAATTCTCTCTCACTGTTCATTTAGTGACTTAGAGATACGTATGTACAATGCAAACTAGTGGAAGTTCACTGTGACAGGTATGCTTTGATTTTGAGCATCCTTCTTCTGTGATGAGTTATATATAATTCAATTTAATGCATATGTATAAATATCTAGGGCATGAACTAAAAAAAATAATAATAAAATGACTGCAGTGTTTCCATGGCTGATGTCGCAAATAAAAATATTCAAATACTGGATATAGTACTTTGTTTCTGCTTTCAATTTTCATAATTTTAATTCACATTTTACATTTACATCTATATTTCTTTAGGAAGTTATTAATTAATGACTATATCTTAAGCAGGGGGGAAAAGTAACTAATTACAAATACTCATGTTACTGTAACTCAGACCCAGTTAAAAGGCAGTTCTGATAATGACCACTAGGTTTCACTATAAAAATCTATGAGCGTCAGAATGATGAAAGGACCGCTGCCATAGCATCTTCAAAATGTTGAATGTAACATGAAAATATGTAGATCTTTACATTTGAATTCTTATTTTTTATCACATTTCAAGGGTGATACTAGTGAAGGAAAATGAAACAGAAAGCTGTGTTCTTTCTTCATTTGTTATCACATATTTGATTTTATTTTATTTGTTAAACATGTTCAGCCATCCATTGCCGTGCTGGCAACAGAACACACACCATATAAGGAGCGGTGCATTGCATTGACATCATACATTTCATCAAAAGAAATCTTTATCATTTTTACCCTTTAAAAAAGAAAAAAAGACAATTTTTGGAGAGCATACAGTAATGATTACAAAGACACTACCACTGTCCGGAGGCAGCAGCGAGGTGACCACTGATCCCTGTGGCTGTTCATGGAGACGTCCCCGACTGCCTCAAAGTAGAGTCTCTGTACAACTGGCAAAGTAACACACTGGAAATGACAAGAGGTAAATGACAACAGAAAGCGTACGTACACTCATACAGTACAGTACAAACATTATGAAAATGCCTTTTAGTCTTCTAGTTTTATACAAAGTGTCACGATGCTTGAGCATCCATTTGTCTGATATGATTTTGATCATAATTTCTGATTTTCATGTCATAAAGTCATTGTAACTGTTTTTACAGTTTTTTGATATTGGCATTAGAAACATTTGACAGGACTGATGCACAACATTAATAACATATGCAAACAAACTAGTCAGTGATTCACAAATCAAACAGAAGATAGTATAGTTTCATATGACCTTACTCACATTACCCCCCCATGCACTACACAATAGTCTTGAATTTTCATATATTACATATATGCTACATTCTCTTAATTCATATTTCACTGATAATAAAGGCAAACATATCTTAATGCAAAGTGTAAGCTGCTTTGCTTTTCTTTACAATTAAATTAGGCTAATATTATTAAAACTGGAGAATTCAAACAGTATGACTTAGCTCATAGCAAACATAAATGTAGCTCACAAACTGGATTGGATGTCAAGTTGGAATTTGTCAGATGGTAAGAATTTCAATATCGGCTTTGATTTTGTTCAACAATCACAATGTAGTTATATACATCACCAGAAATAAAGCAAGCTCAATTTGAACATTCTGATCTTCCAAATGTTTTTAGTATTGCACACACATGAATACACATAAAAATACAGAAGAAATCTTTCAGAGAGATTACAGTAGTAGAGTTTTAAACATCTCTATTTTCATATTTAAAATGCATACCAAAACATCTTGGGGAAAAAAAAGCCAATATGCTAAATTCAATGTCCAAATACACTGTGCTGCCACCTGGTGGTGGGTCAGAATGATGTCCATTGATAAAACTCCATTACAGTAAAATGTAGCTGTGTCCTGTGCAGAAGGGTCAGAGGTAAAAGGGCGCTCACTGGTCAGCTATTGGCTAGTGGATGGCCTTACTGTTGATGCTATAGACCGCAAGCTGACATTTCATTAACTGTCAAAAAGAGTAAAAACAAGTGTGAATTTTAATATAGTACATGAGCAAGAATTACAACAAAACTTCTATGTGATAACCGCCGCTTTGTTTATGATTTGTTAACAAACAAACTATAACAATTATTCATTCCATTTAGGTTAAGGTTAGGGCTTCCCTGTTACGTGTCTCTGTTGTGTGTCTCTGTTGTGTCTCTGTTGTGTATCTCTGTTGCATGTCTCTGTTGTGTCTCTGTTGTATGTCTCAGTTATGTGTCTCAGTTGTGTCTCTGTTGTGTCTCTGTTGCATGTCTCTGTTGCTTATCTCTCTTGCGTGTTTCAGTTGTGTCTCTGTTGTGTCTCAGTTGTGTCTCTGTTGTGTCTCTGTTGTGTCTCAGTTGTGTCTCTGTTGCATGTCTCTGTTGTGTCTCAGTTGTGTCTCTGTTGTGTCTCAGTTGCATGTCTCTGTTGTGTCTCTGTTGTGTCTCAGTTGCATGTCTCAGTTGCATGTCTCTGTTGCGTGTCTGTGTTGCATGTCTCTGTTGTGTCTCAGTTGTGTCTGAGTTGTGTCAGTTGCATGTCTCTGTTGTGTCTCTGTTGTGTCTCAGTTGCATGTCTCTGTTGCATGTCTCTGTTGCATGTCTCTGTTGTGTCTCAGTTGTGTCTCTGTTGTGTCTCAGTTGTGTCTCTGTTGTGTCTCAGTTGTGTCTCTGTTGTGTCTCTGTTGCATGTCTCTGTTGTGTCTCTGTTGTGTCTCAGTTGCATGTCTCAGTTGCATGTCTCTGTTGTGTGTCTGTGTTGCATGTCTCTGTTGTGTCTCAGTTGTGTCTCAGTTGTGTCAGTTTGCATGTCTCTGTTGTGTCTCTGTTGCATGTCTCTGCTGTGTCTCAGTTGTGTCTCTGCTGTGTCTCAGTTGTGTCTCTGTTGTGTCTCAGTTGTGTCAGTTGCATGTCTCTGCTGTGTCTCAGTTGTGTCTCTGTTGTGTCTCAGTTGCATGTCTCTGTTGCTTATCTCTGTTGTGTCTCAGTTGTGTCTCTGTTGCATGTCTCTGTTGCATGTCTCAGTTGTGTCTCTGTTGTGTCTCAGTTGTGTCTATGTTGCATGTCTCAGTTATGTGTCTCAGTTGTGTCTCTGTTGCATGTCTCTGTTGTGTCTCAGTTGCATGTCTCTGTTGCATGTCTCTGTTGTGTCTCAGTTGTGTCTCTGTTGCATGTCTCAGTTGTGTCTCTGTTGTGTCTCTGTTGCATGTCTCTGTTGTGTCTCAGTTGTGTCTCTGTCGCATGTCTCTGCTGTGTCTCAGTTGTGTCTCAGTTGTGTCTCTGTTGTGTCTCTCTTGCATGTCTCTGCTGTGTCTCAGTTGTGTCTCTGCTGTGTCTCAGTTGTGTCTCTTTTTGTGTCTCTGTTGTGTCTCTCTTGCATGTCTCTGCTGTGTCTCAGTTGTGTCTCTGCTGTGTCTCAGTTGTGTCTCTTTTGTGTCTCTGTTGTGTCTCAGTTGTGTCTCAGTTGTGTCTCAGTTGTGTCTCAGTTGTGTCTCTGTTGTGTCTCAGTTGTGTCTCAGTTGCATGTCTGTTGCTTATCTCTGCTGCGTGTCTCTTACTGCGAGGGGATACTTGGAGAACCGGAGCGGTGGAAGTGGATGTTCTGCCACTTTCCGTCTCGGCGGTGCCACACACGAGTCTCCTCAGACTGCATGGTCCGGGGCATGCCGCTGCCGTCCATGTACTGGGTCAGACGGATGTAAGCGATGCACGCCGCATTCTCTCCGATTAAGTGCACATGTGGATTTAGAAGGATAGTGTGCACTGGCTTATTCCCTTTAGAAAGAGCTGTAATTAAAAAAACAGTGCTGATAGTGAAATATGGTAAATGGTCAAATTTTTATATAGCGCTTTTCCACCTTCAAGACACTCAAGACACCTGTGGGTCAGTGGATTTGCCCGATTGACCAATGATGTTTCTGTCGAGAGCAGGATTCAAACCGCCAAGCTTCAGATCGGTGGAGAAACAACTGAGCTACTGAGCTATATCACTTGAATTGATAAAAAAATAAAAAATAAATACTAAAAACTGACTCATATGAAAGCAAAAGTGTCTCCATATGTTGTTGCTTGACTGTGGAAAAGCGCCAATGCCAAGTGATTGAGGTTTCTGGGACATATCCGGTTGATCTGCTCTATTTTGATCCAGTCTGAGGACATTCTTCCATTTATAGCAGTCATTATTCATCAGTGATTTTTTTTCTTTTTTTTAAATTTCACTCCAAGGTCACACTATAATCACCGCTCTACCCTTGCACAGAACCAGCAAATACAGTCTGGTCAATATTAATGCAAAATTACTCAATTCAATACCAATCCAGCTCTTGTTTGTAGTTCTCAAGTCTGTAAAGAGTCTGTACCAGTACGTTAAATCAGACCTGTTCCACTTTTCAGAGCTTTTCACCATTTTATAGTTGTTTCCCCTTCTCATTTACCCTCTCGAAGTTGTTTTAGGAGGGGTTTATGCATGTTATATATTGCAGATCAAGCTTGTTTTCAGCGCCACACTGGCATACGCCCACTGCCCAGTACTGACTTCGTTCTTCAATTTTATTTTCTTAATAGGTTTTATTAGGATTTGGCAGCGTTGTATAGTCATTTTGCTCCCATTGGTCACTGCAGTTTTCTAATACAGAAGTCAGCAGACGTGTTTCTGTTATTAAGTAATTTTAGATGAGTATTCCAGCTTAAAATGCAAAGAACAAACTCAGATCTTACCATTTTCGAAATAAAAACGATGAAAGTCGTGTCCTTCCACCAGGTTTCCGAGGGCTTCAGGCTCAAAAGAGGTCAAACCAGGATCACAAATCTTCCTGTACATTAAAGACAGAAAGAAAGTGAATAAATCTGTTATAAAAGTGAGTGAAAAAGTATAAAATCAAACACATACGCATAAGCCTCAAAGTCTCCATTGTTGATGGACTCAATCAGCTGCTCTGTGACTTTGATGATTTCTTG
>JAIEZT010001373.1:28750361-28813807 GCA_019594935.1 Periophthalmus modestus | reverse complement strand
ACCTAATCATGTTTTCTTATCAGCCTGTGTGTCATATCTGCTCCTCCATCTGCTCCTCTACCTGCTCTTCTATCTGCTCCTGTATCTGCTCCTGTAGCTGCTCCTGTGTCTGCTCCTCTATCTGCTCCTGTGTCTGCTCCTCTACCTGCTCCTCTATCTGCTCCTCTATCTGCTCCTGTGTCTGCTCTTCTATTTGCTCCTCTACCTGCTCGTCTATCTGCTCCTGTATCTGCTCCTCCATCTGCTCCTGTATCTGCTCCTGTGTCTGCTCCTCTATCTGCTCTTCTATCTGCTTCTGTATCTCTTTAATGATGTTCACAACTAATGCTTTGGTTCTGCTTGTCTCTGCAACTCTGGCACTGGCTTAGATCTTCTACCAGTGTGTAAATATATACTCTCATGTGAAGAAGTTAATGTCTCCTTCAGAAGTTTGGAACACTTGAAACACTTGAATCTTTGACAAAGTTAAAGCAAGGGTGCTTTCAATTTCTCTGGTTTGCTCTTGGTTTGAGTCCTGGTTTGAATCTAGTTTAGTTCTGATGTAGACTTGGTTTGGTGCTATCTTCTTCTATATTGCAAAAATTAAATGTACACTGTCGTATCCAGTAGGCTAGACTACTGTAACAGTCTGCTCACTGTCCACATGAGCCTTAAGACAGCCGCAGTACATCCAGAACACTGCTCCCCTTTTAATGTTCATTTTATAATGATTATTTATGATTTGATTTGTTTGTATTATGATTTGAATGTCTTTTTAAAATTCTATATAGCACTTCGAATTCTTTTTAAAAGCAAGGCCAGTTACGTCACCGACTGGAGAATTGGTGACGTAACTGGCCTTGAACCCTACCCTGAAGCCAGGCCTGGGGTGGGTGCTCGTCAGCAAGCGTCTGGTGTCCAGCCAGGCACAGCCCGGAGAAGGGTGAGCGGTCCACCCACCACCTGCTGGAGCATCCGAAAGGGGACGGTGCAGAGAGATCTGACAGTCGAAGGTGGGGGCCTTAGCAACCGGATCTCTGGACATAGAGACTCATGCTGGGGACATGAAATGTGACCTCATGGGGGGGAAGGAGCCATGGAGGGCTTCACCTCCATGCACAGCTTGGGCTCTGGACGCCAACTCCTTGAGAGGGGCGAGACTCTTTCTCTGGCATTGACCATGGGGAGCGGCATGTGGGACTCCTGAGGCAGCTGATGGGTGGCGGTGGACTAAGTGTGTCATGACTGGTGCGTTCGCACAGGTAAAAACTCGGCATTGGGAGAAGTTTGGGAGTTTGGGGAGGAGGACTATCGGTCGGCCTCAAAGAAATTCTGGCAAAAGGTCCTACACCTCAGGAGGGGGAAGCAGTGCTTCACCAACACTGTTTACAATGCGGGTGGAGAGCTGCTGACCTGAGCTGGGGATGTTGTGGGGTGGTGGTGGAAGGAATACACCAAGGGTTAGAACAAATTTAAAATGGTTCTGTATTTCAACTATTACAGTAAATGTGTGGAATAGATAAGATTCAAATCAAATCAGATATCAAAGATTGTAGAACATTGAGCCGTTTCAAAAATTTGTATAAAAAGAAAATTATAAATTCATACAGTGGTCCTGAATGCTGAATATGTTCTATTCTTTATATATATATATATATACACATATTATATTTCTTTACTGTGTACATTGTAAATGCAGCAGCTCGTTATGTCTAGTACAAAAGGGGTAGGCGCCATAAGCTTAGGCTTCTGCCTTTTGCTTTTCAGACTTGTGTATTTTGATTTGTTTCCTTGACTCAAGACTGAAATGTATGAAAAAAATGAAGATGAAAATAAGCAAAGTATACTTTGAGGATCTCCTCAGTCCCCACTGTCACGTCTTTTGAGGAGGAAACACAGAGAGAGGACTTGTAGATGGACTCATCCATCACCCTGGCTGAAGTCATTGAGGAGGGGTACATTCTGTACCCCTTCTCACCCCCCCACTCCCTCTCTCTCACTCTCTCCTCCTCCTCCCCTATCCTCACCCCTCACCCCCCCCTCACTCCTCTCCCTTACCTACCTCTCCTCCTCTGTACCCCTCCTCACCCCCTCCTCTCTCCTCTCCCTCACTCTCCTCCTCTGTTCCCCTCCTCACTCCTCTCCCTCACCTCTCCTCCTCTATACCCCTTCTCACTCCCTCCTCACTCCTCTCCCTCACCTCCCTCCTCTGTACCCCTCCTCACCCCGTCATCTCTACCTCTCCCTCACCTCTCCTCCTCTGTTCCCCTCCTCACTCCTCTCCCTCACCTCTCTCCTCCTCTATACCCCTTCTCACCCCCTCCTCACTCCTCTCCCTCACTCTCTCCTCTCTGTACCCATCCTCACCCCGTCCTCTCTCCTCTCCCTCACCTCTCCCTCCTCTGTTCCCCTCCTCACTCCTCTCCCTCACCTCCCCTCTCCTCCTCTATACCCCTTCTCACTCCCTCCTCACTCCTCTCCCTCACCTCTCTCCTCCTCTGTGTACCCCTCCTCACCCCGTCCTCTCTCCTCTCCCTCACCTCTCCTCCTCTGTTCCCCCTCCTCACTCCCTCCCCTCACCTCTCCTCCTCTGTACCCCTCCTCACCCCGTCCTCTCCTCTCCATCCTCTCTCTCCTCTCTGTTCCCCTCCTCACTCCTCTCCCTCACCTCTCCTCCTCTATACCCCTTCTCACTCCCTCCTCACTCCTCTCCCTCACCTCTCCTCCTCTGGTCCCCTCCTCACTCCTCTCCCTCACCTCTCCTTCTTTATATCCCCCCTCAAAGGTCATAATTTTCAATAAATGTGATATGATCTTGTACAGCTCCTCTGTGGTTTGTTTGGGACACACTGGACAGTCCACCTGATCTCTGCACACACACACACACACACACACACACACACACACACACACACGTTCGTGCAGATATTACACAATGTGGTATAGGTGTAAATTTATCACACTGTGGCGGCTAAAATCTGTCCACACTCATGGGAACCTGGTCTTGGGTCCTGATGACACAAATTCACTGAGAGACGGCCAAGGGTTTGCAGCGCTGTCGCAAACCAAAGGGTGGATACTTTGAGGATTTGAATAGAGAATATAAAAATATATTAGATGAGTTATTTGACTTTTTTTCTTTGCTACATAATTTCATATATCTAGCATCATATGTCTTCGGTGTGTATATAAAAAGTACAAAAAAACACTGAATGAGAGAGTGTGTCCAACTATAATGTTTCTTTATCACAAACAGACCTGGAGTTGTGTTTCGTTTCAATGTTATGTGGTAATACAGGAAGTGCTCCACTGTGTCCTTAAACTCCATACACATTCAGTAGAATCATTTGGATTATTTCAACTCTTGATTTGCCAAACTTTGAAGTTACAGCTATTGTTTTAGCGTCACTGAATCTGTTTCACTCGTCTGTGCATTGGCAGAGACTTTTTATTGACAATTCAGCAGGACAAAAGGTAAAACTAGTCTTTCAATTCAAAAGAAAAGCAACAACTCCAGGTATTCTAGAGTACTGTAGAGTAAAATCAGTTCAATTGAGGCTAAAAACTACCACTTCATGACATCACAAGGTGGAACAGAGCTTTGGAGATGTTGACAGACTAATAATACAGGGTGACTCAAACGTGTGAATAAAACAAAGCACAACTCCAAGTATGTTTTTGAGGAGGGTAAACAACATTATCTTCAGGAACAAATGCAAGTCAATAAAATGTCCTCAACAGGTATGGAAACCCAACATGTGTGTATGTGTGTGTATGAGAGGTTATGTGTTCCCCAGCATGCATCAGTCCTGACAGCGTGGTGAACCAGATGGAGCGGCAGAAACACTCCCTCACCCCCACTGATAAGAGGAACAGCCACAGCCAACCAGGTCAAAGGATAAAACAACCTCAGCCAATCAGGTCATAGCATGTAACAACCTCAGCCAATCAGGTCATAGCATGTAACAACCTCAGCCATCAGGTCAAAGCATGTAACAACCTCAGCCAATCAGTTCATAGCATGTAACAACCTCAGCCAATCAGGTCAAAGTATGTAACAACCTCAGCCAATCAGGACATAGCATGTAACAACCTCAGCCAATCAGGTCAAAAACATGTAAAACAACCTCAACCAATCAGGTCAAAAACATGTAACAACCTCAGCCAATCAGGGACATAGCATGTAACAACCTCAGCCAATCAGGTCAAAACATGTAACAACCTCAACCAATCAGGTCAAAAACATGTAACAACCTCAGCCAATCAGGTCAAAGCATGTAATGACCTCAGCCAATCAGGACATATAGCATGTAATGACCTCAGCCAATCAGGTCCTAGCATGTAACAACCTCAGCCAATCAGGTCATAGCATGTAACAACCTCAGGTCAAAACATGTAACGATCGCAACCAATCAGGTCAAATCACAAAACACTACAGCCAATCATGTCTGAAGCTAAAGCTAGAGTACATACAAAACTACTTTTGGTCTGTGGTCATTTTTTTCTGCAGTTATTTCACTTCTTTATACTACTGTTTTCCTTGTCTCTTTATGTAATGCACTGGGTTTGGCAAATGTTAGATGCATTATGCAAACGGGAAGCAGCTGTTCATAACCTGCACAACAGACAGCAGTACAAGAACTGACTTTAGTTTTTAGCTTAAAAAAAAAACTACTTTTTCTTACTTTTGACTTAATTTTGTTTTACTATTAAAAAATCAGCAGTATATAACTTCCTGGTTTGATATTAGCATCAGATTTGACCTACCTACCTAGAGGTAATTCCTTAACTGTTAAAGGCCCATATTATGCAGTTTTCTGATCTATGTTATAATGTTGTTTCCATCATGAGGTGGAACAAAACATCTGGAGATTTGGAGATGTAGACACATAATAAAGCGTTACTCAAACGTGCGTGAATGAAACAAAACCTGACTCCAGATATGTTTTTGATGAAGTAACAGCATTATCACATGGCTCAGACTCAATTTTGTGTAATATAGGACCTGTAAACTGTCAGACACTTGTGTTTCTTGCCTGTAAATCCTGTATTTTGGACAGAGTTTTGCACTATTGTTGACACGGAAGGATTCATTTTAAAACTTTGCTCTGCTCTGCTCCAATTTGTAACTTTTCTCCCTTTCTTCACAACTGTTCTTCACAGACTGCCACTTGTCCTGGTGTAAACTCCAATGAAGAAAACAATAAAAGCTGTCATCTGCACTTTAGATGCCAGGACTAAAAATGTGTTTTACAGTCTTGAAAAAGCATAATAAGGGACTGTTAATATTGACCTTTGAGAACACAATACAGAATTTCACAAGGACAAAGTTAGATAGGGTTTAACAGATTGCCTCAGCAGCGGCCCCCAAATGTCCCCCAGGGCCCCGAGTGTGCTCCTATCGCAACAATAAGAGACTGTGATAATTGGCCTCCACTGGCCTCTGCTCCTGGGAATACACAGCTAATGACTACTGTCTGCTCAAATACAGGTCAAATTCCTCATGTTTAGATCATGTTTAGTCCTGGTTTAGTCCTATTTTAATCCTGATTTAGTACTGTTTTAGTCCTGGTTTAGTCCTGGTTTAGTCCCGGTTTAGTCCTGTTTTAGTCCTGTTTTAGTCCTGGTTTATTCCTGGTTTAGTCCCGGTTTAGTCCTGTTTTAATCCTGGTTTAGTCCTGGTTTAGTCCCGGTTTAGTCCTGTTTTAGTCCTGGTTTAGTCCTGGTTTAGTCCCGGTTTAGTCCTGTTTTAATCCTGGTTTAGTCCTGGTTTAGTCCTGGTTTAGTCCCGGTTTAGTCCTGCTCTACAGAGTGTTTTGGTAGAACTTATTTGCAGCTTTTTTCCACTTTCTAAGGGGCCGCTCTGCCTTGCCTAATCGTGTCTCACAGCGCCACCAACTTTGAGTTGCTACATTTTTGTGACTTGCTGAGATTTGTCTTATGATTCAAAATATCGTCAATAATGTCAGGTTCAGTTTAGATTTCATTTATTAAGAAAACATCAGCTCTGTTTGGGTCATGTAGCAGAACCCTTCCTCTGAACACAAGGGAGGAGCTTGGAATAGAGCTGTTGCTCCTTCATGTGGAGAGGGGCCAGTCCCTCTCTTGGCTGGTCTGGGAATGCAGACTCAGGATCCCCCTGGAAGAGCTAGAGGAGATGTGTGTGTGGAAAGGGAGGTCTGGGCATCTCTGCTCAGGTTGCTTCCTGGATAAAGCAGAAGAAAATAAATGGTCTTGGTTTAGTAGACCTGGTTTAGAACTGGTTTGGACTCGCACCTTATTGGGTTTTCATTTAGTCCAGCTGTGCACTTGGTTTAGACTTTGTATAGACCTGGTTTAGACTTGGTTAGACCTAGTTTCTCCATATGATTGGTGCATAATGGATGGAGCCCTTCCTGATGAGAAGACAATGAACACCTGCCCCTAGACACCTCCTATCACCACATCCCCACCAATCGGCCCGCTATCAGCCGCTAATCTGGGCCCCTGGGAGCTGCGCGCAAGGAGATGATCTGTTAGGCCGGGTAAATGTTTGGAACAGGGGCCAATCTGCAGACCCCCGCCGCACACACACACACACGCACACACGCACACACGCACATGCACACACACACAGGCACACACACACACACACACACACTGCCTCTCTCTCCAGGGGCCGTCCAGGCTGTGAAAAGTGTTATTGGACAGGTCAGTGAAGTGGAACTGTCAGATAATAGGCTTGTTACTGTGGAAGTGGAAGAAGTGCGTGTGTGTGTGCGCGTGTGTGTGTCTGTGCATGTGTGCATGTGTGCGTGTGTGTGTATGTGTGTGTGTGTGCGTGCGTGTATCTGCGTGTGTGTGTCTGTGGGGTGGGGTCATAAGGCTCCTCCATTAGATCAGTTTCATTCGTGGTTTAGATCTTGACTTGGTTCAGTTCAACGTTGCCTGTTTTTTATGTTTTCAGGCTTAGTCTAGGGCCAGCTCTGGTCCAACCAAATGTCTTTGTATTTGTCTTTGTAGTGGACTTAGCCTGGCCTTGTTTAACCTCTTCTTTCTGAGTTAACCCTGGTTTAGACTTGTCCTGTGTCTATTTGTGTTACCCCTGTTTCAGGCCTGTGCAATAGATGAGGTCAGGTTGTGGCCATGACTTGTCAAAGCCTGATCTCATCAGATCTGTGAAGCTAAGCAGGATCAGGCTTGGTCAGTACTCAGATGGGAGACCTCTGGGAATACCAGCTGCCACAGAGGGGCACCAGTGACTCTGGTGGAAACTAACATTGTGTCTTTTGACAAGGTACTTCACTCATCATACATTTGAATGTGGTGTGTGAATGAATGTTGTTGGTGGTAGTTGGAGGGGTTGATGGTGCAGATTTGCAGCCTCGTTTCAGTCATTTCACCCAGGGCAGCTGTGGCTACAATAGGAGCTTACCACTATCGAGTACAGGATGAATGAAGAATGCTCTGCAGAGCACTTTGATTGCTGAAAGGCACTATATTATTATTACCACAGTCCTTCAGAGCTGATAGTCCTGCTCCTCTCTGGTCCAGACTCCATCATGAGCTAAAGTGGACCATCACAGGCTAAAGTGGACGACAGGAGCTGGGCTGATGAAGAGGAGGATTAGTTTATTTTTCTATTTGCAAAAGCCGCCTTCATTACCCAGGATGCAACAGGAGCGAGCAGCGCCAAGGTCAGGCTAATGTGACCATCTCCACAGCACACAGGGACATGCTGTAATGGACACTGTCCCCAGAGGTGTGTCCTCTAGATTTGTCCTCTGCTCCTGTCTGTGTGTCCTGTCCTCTGCTCCTGTCTGCGTGTCCTCTGCTCCTGTCTGCGTGTCCTCTGCTCCTGTCTGTGTGTCCTCTGCTCTTGTCTGTGTGTCCTCTGCTCCTGTCTGTGTCCTCTGCTCCTGTCTGTGTGTCCTCTGCTCCTGTCTGCGTGTCCTCTGCTCCTGTCTGTGTGTCCTCTGCTCCTGTCTGCGTGTCCTCTGCTCCTGTCTGTGTGTCCTCTGCTCTTGTCTGTGTGTCCTCTGCTCCTGTCTGTGTCCTCTGCTCCTGTCTGTGTGTCCTCTGCTCTTGTCTGTGTGTCCTCTGCTCCTGTCTGTGTGTCCTCTGCTCCTGTCTGTGTGTCCTCTGCTCCTGTCTGTGTGTCCACAGGTCTGTATTTACCTGTCCTTATGTCCATCACACCAGTGTTATATTGTGTGAGCAGGATGTCTGATGGTCATGTTAAACACACTGCTCTGTGGACGCTCATCTGTCAGAGGAGAACAGTGCTGGAGACACACACACACACACACACACACACACACACACACACACACACACACACACACACACACACACACACACACACACACACACACACACACACACACACACACACACACACACTGC
Organism: Periophthalmus modestus; assembly: GCA_019594935.1. Taxonomy (NCBI): domain Eukaryota; kingdom Metazoa; phylum Chordata; class Actinopteri; order Gobiiformes; family Gobiidae; genus Periophthalmus; species Periophthalmus modestus. The sequence continues at coordinate 28,805,443 of JAIEZT010001373.1, read as the reverse complement.
AGGCAGCTCTCACTGGGCTCTCAGGGGCCCTGTGGTGCACTGGAGTGGATAAAAATAATTAAGCAGGCTCTGTTTTAATTAAGACAATAAAGCAGAGTCTGAGGTACAGAGGAGGGCTCAGACTATCAGCAGATATTCATCACAGTGTGGGGACTGATGTCTGCACACATTCTTTTCATGAGGACCTTTACGTTGTGGGGACAAAAAAAAAAAGGTCCTCATGATGTAAATCCTTTATTATTAGATCAATAACATGGTTTAAAGCTCAGATATGTGATAAATCTCTGTATGTATGAGTATATGTGTTAAGGTTAATTTATTAAAGGCAAGTACTGACCATGGTTAAGGTTTAGATCAGCCTCCAGGAAATTAATGAATGTCAATGTAATGTCTCCACAAAGTATTTAAGTCTGTGAGAGTGTGTGCATTGGTAGTATTAACCATTATTCATATTTTTATATTTGTGTTCATCTATATCAGACAATAGTTGACAGAGGATATGTGACCTTATGTTTCCACAGTAACAGACGTGCCCTGGTCACTTTATCTGCTTTCAACACGGCCTTGGTCTGATGTGGGCGTGGTCAGGGATCCTCTCACTCACCGTCCAAATGATTCTGGTGTCTTCATGACCACTGCAAAAATAAACAAATAAAAATAAATAAATTAATGAATACATGCTTGAATGAAGTAGTATTTATCTTCATTTGAGAACATTTGGACTTAAAGAACCTATTTTACCCCTGACCACTTTGTGATGTCATTTGGTAATACAGGAAGTGCTCCATTGTGTTTTTAAACTCCATACATCTTTGCTAGAATCATTTGGGTGATTTCAGACCTGGAATTTTGACTCTCTATTACGTGATACTTGTCCTTAGTGTACTCGCTGATACGATACCAGTCCGATACCCCACAGTGTGAAAAAGTAGACTAAAGCTACACAGTTTTGGAGATTCTGAGACTAAACTATCAGAGTTAAACATATAATAGTGTTGATGATGAGTTGTGCTGATTTAAGCTCTTTCACTTGTCTACTTGGTCACTTTGTACCACAGATGGATGGCAAAAACAGCAGTGAGGCCTGTAAAAAGACCTCATCCATTAAGGACATGACTAATTATGCAGAGTAAACTAATTCCGGGTTAGAGATTGCTGTTTGTGTAGTAGTGCTGTTGATGACTGCACTCTCCATAGATATTTTACCAAGTTCAGTGTCCACTCCAAAGGCTAAATGAAGGTATCAAAGAGGTAAGCCTTTTCTGTCATTATTAGCATGTTTTAAGTGTCTGCAGAGCCTCCACAGTCTGCATTTAACCTGCTCGAGCGTTAGCAGTTGCATTAGCCTCAGACATCAACAGCAGCAGTGCTCGCATCTACAGGTCGACATTCTGGAGAATACAAAGTGGTACTGGATCTGAGGACTTGGCAATAAGAGAGAAGTGTGCGGTATCAGAGCTTTTACCGAAGCCAGAATCAGTATCGTAACAGCCCTAACACAAACCTGTGTCTTTAACATGCTTGGCCTTCATCTGATGAACCAATAACACAGTGAAATAGTGAACACTGAACATACTTGCTGTGACACGTGACCATGGACATATCTAACCCACTAGCCACCTCGCTCCAAATAGAAAGTGATCAGGGGTGCGCTTCAGGTTCCATCGACTTTGGCTCCAAGTTTACACTGGAAAATAGTCGCCTTTCTCTCTGTAAATGCTGATGTCAGACTTTGGTCTTAAGATGTTCGTATTAACTTGCTCTACATGATCCTGGGGGTTTTATTTTGCTATTGTGACCATGAATCAAGATATGAACGTTAAAAAGAGACAAATCAAGCACCTTCTTTCTCAGAGGTTGCTCCCGCTAGCGTCAGCAACAGGTTTGACTGACAGCGTTGCTAAGTGCCCGCTCCCTGCTAAACCAATGAGCAGGAAGTGGTGTGGCTCCGGACTGGCTCTGTGATTGCTATGATACTTGTGATCAGAACTCGGCTCCAAATTGGCCCCTGTAACTGCTCTAGCCTCGATGAGCTTCATTTTACTGGAGCCAAACGCTATGAGTGACGTCACACTCAACTTAGTCCAGTTCTTTACAGTCTATGCATGAGACACAGCTCTGAAGTTATTGCCTCTCACAAAAATTATCTTTGAGGTTTAATATTTTTGTATGTTAAATTTACATATAATTGTCCTGGAGTTGCATTTGCCCTACCCTAACATGTGACCATAACCATTTCCATACATTCACACCATTTTAAACTATAAATTATAAAGTGCCAATATTATTATTAACACTTGGGAAAAATAATAATATTGTGATTTTTGTACAATCCGAGATGAGCCATCTGTCTCTCATGTTAGCACAAAGCAGAGGCGATGCCAAGCTGTGTGGAGAGAATGGACACTCTCAGCCAATCAGAGCCCAGCATGGTCAAGTGTCCCGGGACCCTGCTTGTGGACATGTCCCGCCCCCACACGCTGGTACAAGTGTAGTGCTCTCAGGCTCACAAAGACACCAAGCATTTAGGCAGAGATCACTTATGTGAAGGGGATCAGGAGAGGGGGCTGCCCAAACAAACCTATCCCAAACAGAGGCAGGTGAGCGGCCCTGAGTGTGTCCAGTGCCTGCTTAATTTATCCAGAGCTCCAGTCTGCAAATGTCAGGAGCACTCGGGAGGGACATGACTGGTGCCAATAAAATGATTTCAGATGATGCAATGTTCTATAAGCTTGTGTATGGGCCATGCAAAATTGTCCAAATGGTTTAAAGCAGACATACTGTGATTGTGTGTGATATATAATGAGAATCTATGACACCTGTGGATCATTATGTTACAATTTACACATTTTAAACAGCAATATTCATCTAAAATTACTTCAGCATTTGAAAACTGAGGTGTCCAGTAGGAGCTGAGGTCGCCATAAACATCATCACAACAAAGCGTCGCCTATGGATAGCTCCACATCGCACAAGCAGAAGAATTAAAAAGAAAAAGTTGTACCAAAATGATTATGTGACGCTGCTGAATCCACGAGTATCACTGATTAAGGAAATAAAACTGGAGAACGACATAATCAGAGCAGTGACGTCTCGAAAACAGGGGAATAAAGATTACTCAAACACGAACACAACTTCAGAGGGTAAAATGAAGAGGTCCGCCTATGACAAGTTGGACTACTCATTTCACTAAAATGCAGTTAAGATCATTTTATTTAAGATTTTGCTAAAATTATATGAGAAAACGCCTCTATTTTGATGAAATCATGTTTAAAGTATCAAAAAAATCAGTTTCTTACATGGAAATCGTCATGTGATCGAGATGTTTTAGGACTCTCTGAATCCTGTAATCATCAACATATTTTTCAATTTTTCTTCACAAACTGCTTCTCAATTTGTGTAAAATGTGTATAATTTATATTTACAATAGTTATAATCCCACCAACTGAAGTCAAAATGAGAGAATCAAAAAACCCAGATTTATGATTCAGTTTTATTGTTGTTTCCTCGTCACAAACAGACATGGAGCTGTGTTTTGTTTCATTCACACATGTTTAACACACAAACCTGCATATTTAGGCTGAGTTCTTCTATCAAACAGAAAACACTCTGTTCCACCTTGTGATGTCATGTGGTAATACAAGAAGTGCTCCACTGTGTTTTTAAACTCCATATACCTCTACCAGTATTTGGATAATTTTAGCCCCACCAGCTTTTCCTGAGTCTCCCCTGCGGCGTCCTCCCAGTGGGACAGGCCCGGCGTCCACCTCAGCTGGCTTTTCTCTCTAACTAGTTCATTTTAAACGGTCTGCAGCGGTCCAGACTTATTCCACACTTACCTTATGCATTCTGAGCATCCTAATTATTCACCATGATGAGTTTATAAGCACTATTCACAACTTTCAGAGATCACAGCGGAGTTTTGCCATCAGGAACTGCTTAAACAATATATCTGTACTAGGATAAGACAAATTTTGTTCAAATACATGGGTACAGGTATGTGTGTGTGTGTGTGTGTGTGTGTGTGTGTGTGTGTGTGTGTGTGTGTGTGTGTGTGTGTGTGTGTGTGTGTGTGTGTGTGTGTGTGTGTGTGTGTGTGTGTGTGTGTGTGTGTGTGTGTGTGTGTGTGTGTACTCATATATGTTGTAAGTAGAGAGTGTGGGATGAGAGGAAGGCAGCTGGGCGTAAAATTGTCTCTCCATTCATTAGTTCTGTAAGAGGAACTGCAGTCATACATTTCCTCTGGACGTGGAGGAGTGGACTGGAGCAGGGTGTGTGTGTGTCTGTGTGTGTGTGTGTGTGTGTGTATGTGACCCCACTGTAAATCAGAGTTTCCTGTTGTAATCACCGTTGCGTTTGAGTGCGCAGACGAGGTAGACCCTGTGCTAGCTGCTGTCCTGTCTGCAGACCGTCCTCCTCTGTAGTCTGCAAAAGGCTGAAACTCAGATAGAGTAAATATTCAACAAGGAAGAATACATGTCTACCTGTGTTTTTGTTTTTTGTTTTTACCTTAGAAGACACTCGTGGAAGCTTGGAGGAAACAGTTCAGCCTGTGATCACATTACAGTTACAAGTACGCTAGTTGAAGTACAATATATTGTTTCTTAAAATATCACGGTAATAGATAATGAAAACACTTAAGATCACTGATATTTTAAATCATATCTAGCATAAAAAATCCTCTAAACTTTTCTCCAGAAGAAGTTACCATGAATAAACTGTACAAAGAAATATAATACGTGATGTGCTGTACAGAGAAATATAATACGTTATGTGCTAGATTAGTGTTTCTCGAACTGTGATCAAGCTCCTTCAGGTGGTACTTGGACAGTACTCTTCAATTTGTGGATTTGCCTCATTTAAAGTTCATTTTTTCTACTTTTGTGCCCTCCTTTGGATAATTTATTGTTTACAACTACAGTGAAAATTATGCAGTTCACTTTTAGACCTGGTTTAGCCCTAGATTGGACCTGGACTAGTCTTGTTATAGACCTGGTTTAGCCCTAGATTAGACCTGGAGTAGTCTTGTTATAGACCTGGTTTAGCCCTAGATTAGACCTGGAGTAGTCTTGTTATAGACCTGGTTTAGCCCTAGATTAGACCTGGACTAGTCTTGTTATAGACCTGGTTTAGCCCTAGATTAGACCTGGACTAGTCTTGTTATAGACCTGGTTTAGCCCTAGATTACTGTAGACCTGGAGTAGTCTTGTTATAGACCTGGTTTAGATCTGATGGTACTCGGAAAGCTAAATCTTTTCTTTGGATCCAGAAGGATCCTAGAATATTGTGAACGCTCCCTATTCAGAGTACAAAAAGCCATTTCAGTGTGCGTTTTGGGAGATGGGAGCACAGGTTAGAGGTGTAAATTCTCCTCCGTGGGCGTTTATCTGAGCGCGCTCCTTATCTCCTCAGTCACATGACCACCGCAGGGCCAGACCTGTCTGTGTATGTGAGGCTGATAACAGGAGACAGACAGGACCGGGCTCTCCAGCGGGACCTGCGACTCCCATCACAAAACTGCTACTTTTTCACACACAGCAGCAGATACCTGAACTCGAGTTACTTCAGTTAACTTTTTATGCTTTGCAAACCACCTAATTACAAAGTGAAAGTTAAATAATAAAATGTAGCTTACAAAGATGCTATAAAAAGGTCCTATATTGTTAAAAATTGACTCTTCTGAGCTTTAGGCCATGTTATAATCTTGTTACCTCCTCACAATTAAAAAAGGCATTTAACAGAAGACTGGAAAATGTGAATCAGTATGCAAAAGTGATTTTACTACACATCAAATATTAATAACATAACTATTTTTAAATGTCTTTTTCTTAAAGATCTTAAACCTGGTACTGCATCATTTTAAGTCATTATTTTCATGTTCATATCTTTTGTCACATACAGTACTGGAGTTTCATTTACTCATCTAGGCTACTTCATTTTTGTTAGTCTAGTCAAAAACATCTTCAATTTTATCTTGAAAAAAGGCCTTTTACTGTGTTCCCCATATATTTGAGCAAAATGTGTCTCGTCTCAGTAAAATATATTGTATAAGCAGCTCTTCAGGAGTCAGAAAGTGTGTGTTACCATGCTAGTTGTTGTTAGCTTTAAACTCTGCTCTGGTCTCTAAAAGCTGTGAACATATAAACTCATCGCGGTGAAGAATTAGGATGCTCTGAATGCATAAGGTAGGTGACGGACCTGTGCAAAACCTTTTAAAACAAACTAGTTCTGCTCAGCTGTGGCGCCCCTGGTGGTTGGGGGCCCTTTGCGTGCGCCCTGTGTGTTGTGTGTATTTGCACTGTGGCCTAGGGGAGCAGAGTAAGTGAAATATCGGGGCCTGATTAGTGTGGGCTGCTGGCGGTTGCTAGGGCCGTGATCCCGTTGCTAGGGGGACTAAATCATCTGGCATTATTTGATTTCTGTTCCAGATATGAAAGCGTTACCGTGGCGATTAAATGTCTCCCAGCGCTGAGCCGGGGGTAAAGAGAGAAAGGAGGCAGTCTAGGTATAAGGTGTGTATGTGTGTGTGCTTGTGTGTGCTTGTGTGTGCGAGGGGTATTATACAAAATTTACTTTCAGCAGCTTTCTACCATGTTATAACGTTGTTCCCTCATCAAAAACATGTCTGAAGAGGTTTTAGATATCATCCATGCATGTTTAAGTAATCTAGCGATCTCTCCCAGGCCCTATCCGAACCCTCCTTACGGTTAGCTATAAGATTTTATGCCATGCTCAGCCCACAAGCTACATCACCCATGCTCCCACACTACAATTCTCCATAAATATACAAAAACATGACACAAAACAGTACACTACAACTTCACAAACCTAATGTGATGTGCAGTAGTTTCATTATCAGGATGCATGCTGATTGTGTTGAGATAGCGGTGAGAAGGGGGAGTGACTTAGCGTGGGGAGCCAGGGGAGGGGGAACTGAGAGCGTCAAAAACGAAAGTGAAACACTGAATATACAATTTTCAAAACAGTAAAAGGTAACATGGTGATAGAATAGAACTAATAAATGGAAAAGAATATGTTATGTGTTAACAATCATTACCTCATAAGTGAAGAGCTTGTCCCAGTGCTCCCTCTGGTGCACTTCAAATGCTCGTTCACAAGGAACATCTGAAAAGCAGTGTCCCCAGTATTTCCAGAATGTTTTGATCCACACTCGACCTGCTCTTCTGTCCATACTTCCAGCAAGTGTGGAGCCATGTGGACTTGAGGTAAATGCATCTCGACTGGAGCGTTCTCACACAGCACAGCTCTTGCCCAAAAGTCACTGACAGTTGAAACAAATCCATAATCAATCTTTTGTTTCTAAATATTTGTATTTTATTTTTTCAGAGCATTTAGAAGTACCCTTCCGACATTAATCTGAGCAAATACAGCACCGAGGAACGAACCCTCATTGTGCAGTGGTACTTTGAGTCACATGGGTCAAATTTAGAAACCCAGCAGTGTTACTGTCGACATTTTAATACCAGAGATCCCCCAAGTGTAAATGTCATTAAAGGAATAATAAGTGGTTTTCAAAGACAGGGGGCAGTATGTGATCTCCACAGACGTGACTAGTCCCGATTTCTTCCTGTGAGGCTATTTTAAAGAAAAGGTGTTTGTGAATTTACCTCAGACAATAAACGACTTAAAACATAATATCGAAGATCAAATAAGAGCCATAAGCCCAGAAATGCTTTCAAATGGTATTCAAAGTGTGTAGGATCAAGCTATTCAGTGTAAAACCTAAAATGGTGGATACTTAAAAAATATTATTGTTAAAAATTAAGTCATTTTTACTTCCCCAAGACACTTAACCCACCTCGTCCCTAGTGTCTGTGAACACTGGTGTATGAATATGTCTATGAGTGGGTGGTTCCTTGATGTAAAGTGCTTTGAGTGCCTTGAAGTTATGATGAGATAAAAACGTGACAATATGTGGGGACACAGATGGGTCAAGTTTGTCAAATTAAAAAAAAAAAGTACATACATGCCTCAACAGTAGAAGCACTAAAATATAGCTCTAATTTAGGGATGAAACAGGGTTAGGCCTCGCAATACTCTACTTGTGTAATCTTATTTTATAGTAACAGTACTCTTGAGAACATTTTTTGACTACTGTACCCACCTTTGACCTCCCACAACTCTACGACACATTCATTTTTAAGCAGAACAATTTTAGGAAAATAACATATTATGATATATAATTGAGCATAATGTATTCAAAATCTTTCAGTTCACAGAAACATTTGAGAGAAGACCAAAATCTGAACTGATAAAACTATTTGACAATCCCATGTGTTTGCAGAGGCAGCTTTTACATAGAATAAGAGCCCATGGAGCCACAGAGGACATTACTATATTTTAGTCATTGCAAACATTCAAATCGATTTTAATAACCATCCCTTGTGGAGTTCCCTCTCTGGAGTCCCTCTCTGGACTCCTGGTTTCCCGGACTCCCCCCTCCAGACCCGGACACTGGCGGGACCTTGGCACATCTGGAAAGAGCGTTGGATGCGCTTGAGCTTCAGGAAGTTTTCACACTTCACGAGTCGTTAACCTGTGGACCTACAGGGGGCAGCGGGGGGAGGCCTGATGGACGTGGGAACAGGGTGAGGAAGAGGATCTGAGAGCGAAAGAGCCAGGAGACCCCCCACACATGGAGCTCCTGTCCGTCTGCTCCTGTCTGTCTGCTCCTGTCTGTCTGCTCCTGTCGGTCTGCTCCTGTCGGTCTGTTCCTGTCTGTCTGCTCCTGTCTGTCTGCTCCTGTCGGTCTGCTCCTGTCGGTCTGCTCCTGTCGGTCTGCTCCTGTCCGTCTGCTCCTGTCAGTTTGCTCCTGTCCGTCTGCTCCCGTCAGTCTGCTCCTGTCGATGGGTGTGCAGAGATGGAGGTCCATAGGCCACTCTGTACTGTCTGATGTAATTACCCACACACTATGTGTGTATTCGCGTGTGTGCATGTGTCTGTATGTGTGACAGTCCCCATCTGCAGATTACACACTGCCACAGTACTATGCAGTATTGTACCATCTTGTACAGTATTGTAGTATTGTGGTTTTGTAGTATTGTACAGTATGCTTCTGTATTTAGAGGCTTCTGCTTCTGCTCTGACTCTTATTTTGAACCAGTCTGCTGCTCTCATGTCTCTAACTGTCTGTATGTGTGAAATGGCCCCACAGGACTGTGTCTATGTGTGCAGGGGCCACAGGAGCCGGAGGAGCCTGGGGCCACTCCTCTGTGAGCAATATGACAGACAAACTTTTAATGAAACACTTGTGGATAGGTGATAATGACAGTCTGCACATGTCCCATCTATAAATACAGGATCCTCCTTAGCTCCTGAGGGTCCCGTAGTGAGGGTCCCTGAGGAAAGGTCCCTCAGTGAGGGCGCCTTAGTGAGGCCCCCTGAGTGAGACCCAAGCATAGTTTAATATCTGTCAATTCACAGAGGATGGCAAAGAAGAGGAGGACAGTCAGGTGTCCACTGGGGGAGGGCAGAGACAGTAGGTTTGATTGAGGCGTTCAGATCAAACCTGTATGTGCTACAGCAGGTCTGAGTGACCAGTGCTCCACCTGTGACCAGTCCTCCACCTGTGACCAGTGCTCCACCTGTGACCAGAGCTCCATCTGTGACCAGAGCTCCATCTGTGACCAGTGCTCCATCTGTGTCCACTGCGCCACCTGTGACCAGTGTATCTCCTGTGACCAGAGCTCCACCAGTGCTCCACCTGTGACCAGTGCTCCACCAGTGACCAGTGCTCCACCAGTGACCAGTGCTCCACTTGTGTCCAGTGCTCCACCTGTGACCAGTGCATCACCTGAGACCAGAGCTCCACCAGTGCTCCACCTGTGACCAGTGCTTCACTTGTGTCCAGAGCTCCACCTGTGACCAGTGCATCACCTGTGACCAGAGTTCCAGCAGTGACAAGTCTGATCTTGTGTTTCTTGTTTGCTCTGAGTGAGGCCCATACATAAAAAGGTTTATGTGCAGATTACAACTCCTGCTCCTCTTCCCTGTGGGACAGTGTGGGACAGTGTGAGACAGTGTGAGACAGTGTGGGACAGTGTGGGACAGTGTGAGACAGTGTGAAACTGGTTGGGACAGTGTACAGTGTGGGACAGTGTGGGACAGTGTGGGACAGTGTGGGACAGTGTGTGACAGTGTGGGACAGTGTGACACAAGGTGAGACAGTGTGGGACAGTGTGGGACAGTGTGGGACAGTGGAGAGTGTGGGACAGGGTAGGACAGTGTGGGAAAGTGGAGAGTGTGGGACAGGGTAGGACTTTGTGGGTGCGTGTGTGTAATTTAGAGAGCCTAACACATTCAGTAGGCTCTTTGGGTGCGCCGGATTGTGGAGGTGTGTGTTTGTGTAGGCCTACATGCACGCACGCGCACACATTAAGATCCAATTTGCGCGCTCATTCATCCTGGCTGACACGCGCGTGCACGTGCCTGGGGTAGTGCATAAATTAGCGCGGTGAGCGCGAGCCAACAGGGCCGCTCCTGTAGCAGCGCGTGCATATCTCCTCTGCACATGTGTCCATGATATTGTCGTATACGACCGTGTGTGTGTGTGTGTGTGTGTGTGTGTGTGTGTGTGTGTGTGTGTGTGTGTGTGTGTGTGTGTGTGTGTGTGTGTGTGTGTGTGTGTGTGTGTGTGTGTGATGCAGAGCTCTGGACCTGTCCAAGTGTGAGCACGGCCTAAACTTAATGCTCTGAGTTTCTGATAGACCAAAACAACTTTCAGAGGACCCAAAGATACCTTCTGTCCGGCGCTGTCCCCATGACCCAGAACCTGGGTCTCACTGTTTGCGTGTTCGCCCGGTTCCTCCTCTGTCTTTGCCCTCTCACGCGCCTCTTCTCCGGGCCTTCCCCGGTGCTGCTGTGGGCTCTCGCTGCCTCTCAGCTGTCTCTGGGCGCTCGTCTCTGGGGAGTTGTAGTGGGCGACGGGGCGGGGGTGGAGAGCAGAGTGGAGGTGCTAAATTAGCTGCTGATCCGCAGTGCGCACGCACGGATCTCATTACCGCGTCTGCTGCTTAATATTCAGGGCATGGCTGCGCGCGCGCGCCGCAGATTTATCAAATGGGAAAATGAATGTGCGATGATGAGCTCAATTGAAAGCGGCGCCGCTGACAGCGCTGACGCCGCGCTAATTAGGAAGAAAAATGATGGCGTCCGCTGCATAATAGAGTAAAAACAATTTGCACTGGCCCCGCGCGTACGCTGCGTGCACGGCCACGTTCATCTCACAGGAAATGCATTTAATGATGCACGCGCTCCCATGTCAAACGGGCGCGCGCCATGGGGATCAGTGAGTGGACAGACGGGGTCACATGCGTCTGAGGAGAATGGCGCGCGTATGCCTGTCATTTTCCCACAGTGCACCGTTGTTTGTCTCAGTTTACTCACACATAAAGCGCGTGGCCCTGTCCCTCGCGCCGCTGTTTTGTGCGGCCTTTATCGAGGAACTTTACGGGCGCGCGCGCACACCTGCTGTCACGTGCCCTGTCTAAACTGTTCCTCAGAGATAGCGCAGGGCCCCAAAGCCTGTCCCCGGGGCCCCTCCATCAGAGCAGCTGACGGGCGCGCGCCTGTCCCATTATGTGAACACGTGATCAATGGCGCGATAACAGCGACATCAGTATCAGGCGCGGAACAATGCGCGATATCAGCGCATCTGTCTCCGCAGAGCCGCGGCCTGACACCGCGCCGCCAACACTATGCGCGCTCACGCACGCGCCGCAGCTGCCGCGCCTATTATTTCCCCATTTCAATGTGACAGGCGCCTTTCATGCTAATTCTATTATTGTAGAAGTTTATGTGATCTCATATCAGTGATGTGCTGTCCAATAACCGCGGGCCGAGGCGCAGCCAAGGCGCGAAGCCGCGGCGGCCGCTGGGAAAATAATGACTTTCATATCAGTCCGCGGCAGGAGCGCGGCCCCGGGACACTAACCTCATTCAGCTGCCGACACTCCATACATTTGTCCAGGCAATAAACACGGGCCCTGGGCCCCACAGCGCCACAATCAGTAACAATAAGTTTATTATCAAAATCAGCACATATAAATATCTCTCATTTACAATATGTGAGGATTCTCTGGTGTCCACAAACAGTCTGTTGGTCCCAAACACAACTGCTTAAAGGGCTCCTCTCACTGGGCCCCCAAGGGCTCCCAGGGGCCCTGGAGAGTCCAGAAAGAGCAATATGTTTGGTTCTGTCTCCAACCAGAACCAGCCAGAAAGCGGCCCTTGAGGGCCACAATCTGGTCCTGAGAGCATGACTTTGGAATGTGGAGAAAAGGGTCCAAGTTCAGTCCTGGCTCCTTTCTGTCAGGCAGGTGTCTGCAGGGCCACAGTGAAGGGCTGGAGTCAGGGGTCTGGGGGCCCCAGGACAGTGGCCCCTGTCACTGTCTCTTCTATGACCCTCATTGTGGCCCTCGTGATTGGTCTCTGCTCTCTGTTCGTCCATTGGGGGGGGGCCCTCCATGGAGTGCTCCTCCGTGGAGCCCACCTCCGTGGAGCCCACCTCCCTGGAGCCCACCTCTGTGGGGCCTTCCCCTGCAGGACCACACTGTGCTGGCTCTATCTCCATGAGTGGTGGGCTAGGGGCCACTGGAAGGGAGAGGTCAGAGTTAGGTCTGTCTGGGCCCCCAAGGGCCCTCAGTGCAGTCTGAGGCACCAGAAAGCCCAGAGGCTGATGGGTGATGGGGTAAAGCAGCAGGAAGTGTCCCTTGCCCAGCAATGTGGTGGGCCCCGGGGCCCTGCGGCGCGGAGAGTCAGAGAGCAGGCTCTCCACACTGAAAGGATTGTGTTTGTGCAGGGGCCTTGGGTCGGGGCCCGGGCTGTGTGTGCTCTGAGGCGAGGCTGGTTCCTGGGGGCCTCTTGGTTTCTGTAGTGGACTAAGCTGACTGCATTCGCTGGTCCTGGGGTCTGGGAGCTTGATGTAAAGAGGCCCCTGCTGCTCCGTGTCGGTGAACTGAGACACCCCACTGTCGCTCTCGGAGCCTCCTGGAGTGTGCAGTTCTGCGGGGCCCCTGTTGCTCTTGAGCAGTTTGCGTTCCTGTTTGCGTCGCTTCTTGTCGGCACGCTCCCTCTCTCTGCGGGCGATCTCCTCGGGGCCCATGGGCTCCCCGCTGCAGGTGGTGGGGTGAGAGTTATGAGCTGGGCGCCCGGGGCCCTTCTTTGTGTTCTCCTTTTTCCTCCATTTGGCCCTTCGGTTCTGGAACCACACCTGGGGGCCACACACACGTCAGGCCTGTGGCTCTTACAAACTGTGAGAGGTGCAGTACAGCTCATACACAACAACATTATTCTACTGGAAGAATCAGGCAGTGTATACTAGTGCACTACTACAGTAGTACTACTACTACAGTAGTGCACTACAGTAGTGCATTAGTACATAAGTGCATTAGTACATTGGTGCACTAGTACAGTAGTGCACTAGTACAGTAGTAATAGTACTACTAATAGTACAGTGGTACAGTAGTAGTACAGTAGCACATTAGTACTGTAGTAGTAGTATAGTAGTACAGTAGTAGTGGCACAGCAGTAGTAGTACAGTAGTACAGTAGTAGAGTAGTATAGTTGTAGTAGTAGTAGTAGTAGTAGTAGCAGCAACAGCAGCAGCAGCAGCAGTAGCAGTAGTAGTAGTAATAGTAGTAGTAGTAGTAGTAGTAGTAGTAGTAGTAGTACCTGTACTCTTGACTCCACTAGCTCTAGCCTCAGAGCCAGAGCCTCTCTCATAAACACATCGGGGTAGTGGCTCTGGCTGAAGGCCTTCTCCAGCTCCTCCAGCTGCCAGCCTGTGAAGTTAGTGCGAGTGCGGCGCCGCTTACAGCCCGGGCTGTCCTTCTCCTCGCCCGCCTCTGCACACACACAAGCAGAGACTGTCAAACGTGTATTTAAAGACACAATACAGAACATTAGCACATAACACAGAAATACACACAACCACATGCTGACACACACTGTATAAACACATGTGGGGTTTACATGCTTCATGGCGACATTACACTGGCGTCCATTTCATTTCCTGGAGTCTGATCCTAACCTTAGCCCTAGTCACTACTAAACTAACCTTAACCTAAGGCCTAAACTTAACCTAAACCTTCACCTTAACCTAAACCCTAACCTGTATCTGAACTCTGACCCTGCCGTTGAGTTCAAATAAAGCATTTACCTCATGAGGGCCTGAGTTTTGACACCATAAGGGAGGCAGGACTCCTTCATGTGAGTACAGATTTACTCCCCAAAATGTCATAAACACCTGTTCACACGCTCTTTAAATTGCTTTAACACACACCATGCTAACACACATAGCACACTAGCAACATGTGCACGCCTAAACTACACACTTACTGCAGAGATAAACTAATCAAATGTATTTTTTTGTTTTTGTATTTGATCCGCTGAAGATCCAAACTTTAGTAAACATGACACAGGTCCACAACTGGATTCTGTCTTCACACAGAGATGAGTGTCATTAATCACTGCTTCCCTAACACTACACACACGGTAAGACAGGCCGGGGAACAGGGCCCAGCTGGAGGTGCAAGTCGACTGCATGCGACTCATCTCTCTCCCCACGCTCTCACACTGAAAGACAGCTGTTCAAATCAGTCCAGTATAAAGCAGAGTGACTGTCCCCTCGTCCCTCTCATTTATACTGTCCCACTTTTAAATGAATGCCACAGGATGTTTTAATGTGTTGTTGTATTTTGGTCCCTATTGTAACTCCAATGTATCTGTGTGTTACCATTAATAAAAACAAAGCAAAACAAAAAAAAAACCTCTGCAGTTTGAGGTAGGGTTGTCAAATATATCGAAAACTAGTATCAAAACTAGAGATTCATTTGATAATACTAAAATACTAAAACAGTCACATTACAGGATAGAAATTAGCCTGTCCTGAATAGCGTTAGAATGATATTGAGCTGTATCAGAACAAGTATAAGACACATAGACACACACGGCATTAGTCCCACTGTGTGTGTCCTCTGTCTCCTGCTCCGAGGACCGGGACTAAACCAGGTCTAGACTCCCGGTCTCAGGATCTAGACCGTGGACTTGGATTACAGCCGGTGTGGGACAGTCCGAGTCTATGCATAAGGCCTTTATGGCAATACATTGTCATTGTGTAATAGTCTAATCACATGTTTCCATAGATATCCATGGGTTTCAAATTATGGAAAATTCAGACCGTTGCCATAGCAATTAACGATTTAAAACAAAATATTTCGTCTTTCGGATAGTTAAAAAGTCCTCAGAATGTCAAAAGCTGAATTGCATGAATAGGAGGATGTGTTCTATATATATAAAAATTATCATAATGAAAATTTTTATCTTTAAATTCAGTAATATTTTTGAAATTATTTGAATCTATTTTTACTAATAATTTTGCCAATTATTTGCCAATAGTTAAAAATATATATATATGTGTTCTTAGTTACAATTATTAAATCTCCACAAATCCGTTTAGTATGTGGTGACAATGTTTAAATGTGCTGTCCCTCAAAGAAATGTGAAAAAATAATTGAAAAAACTGAAAAAAATTTGAATTTCACAACTTATGTAATACAAAAATAAAAATATAAATTCTATGAAAATTTTTGAATTTATAAGTTGCGATGTATTCTTTTGGCTCAGACGTCCAAATATTATAAAAATCTTTTGTTATTTCTGTAACTGAATAGAATCAATATTCAACCATTTTTGGTATGAACTCGTTTTTATTCAAACTGCAGCTGAGAACCGTATTTCCATTTTTATTTTCATATCTTTATGCATATTGAATGATCATTTTTGAGACAAGCGGCTGTGTTAAGATTTGTCTAAAATATTTTCTTGGCAAGTAAAAATATGGGAGTAATATTTTCTGTCCGGAGAGCACCCAAGGGACCCTCCTACAGCGGCTCCATTTATTATTCATATTAGAGATTTATGAACGTCAGGCCTAAAACCACAAGAGAGTCTCAGATATCACTGTTACACCATCAGCGGACCTTTAGGACTAATCATAATAATAATAATAATAATAATAATAATAATAATAATAATAATAATAATAATAATAATAATAATAATAATAATGTTAATAATAATAATAAAAAATATATATGCATTATTAATTTTAAAATAATTATTAGGACTTTTTTAACCTGACATAAAAAGTCTGAACCAAAGATGACATTTTAATAACATGAGTTCTTGTGTTGTATGAGGCCTGTGTTTTATTGTTCCAGGCTCCTTTTGGGGGATTAAACCAAGTCATTCTGGACAATATGAGAGAGTAAATAATGCAGAGTGTTTCGAGCATGTTTGAAGCAGTGTGAGGGGCTCGTTCTTCTGGAAACTTCAGACTTTTTTAAAACCTCAGATAAACGCACTCGGGCCTTTTGGGTTATTATTTAACGAGATTTTATGACAAATGTAAATCACAGTTTTTCATAACTTTGACTCCTAAGGCCCGGCTTTTATTTACCGGAACCCGTGATAATGGTGATGTCTAATAATCAGACAAGAGCAGTTTGACTCTCATCTAGGAGAGTCGCCAGTTCCCCGTGAGGACAAAACAAAGCACGGCTTTTATTTACCGGACCCGTGCCACCAAGTTTATGGATCATTTTTAGCTGCGGGACAAGCGCCACGTTTTCACCCCAAAAAAACAAATTACACTTAAAATGTCAAAGTAAAGTGACACATCCAGAAAGAAGCCGCGGAGAGGCTGCTGGAGCCGTGCGCGCTTGTGTCCCGTAGTGGCCGTGCCCGTAGTGTCCGTGCCCGTAGTGTCCGTGCGTAAAGCGGAACCTACCTGAAAACGAGAAGAGAAGCGCTGAGAGTCGGACAGCAGCGTCCCGGAGCCCAGCACCGCGGCGGAGCACGAGCCGCTCAGTAATCCGTCTATGGAGAAGGGCAGCGCGGGCAGGGGACTGCAGCGGGGGCCCGCTCAGCTCGTACACCGGCGACTGCTGCTGGTGCGTGCGGGAGAGGGCGCGGGCCCAGCGGGTAAGGGAAGCCCACCCCCCGCCGAAGGAGCCTCCAAACGGGGCGTGAGGGTGCTCGAGAACCCGGCTGTCCATAGTGCCCGGGTTGCGGCAGTGCGCGCGCGGGTGTCTGGACATGCAGAGTCCCGGGAGAGACCGCGTGAGTACGGGGGTACCTGTGAGCCACAGTCCGGTACAGGGTAGCGTGTACCAGTCTACAGTCCGACAGAAGCTCCGCGGGGAGCTGTGCGCTCTACTCCGGTGCAGGTGCTCCGGTCGTCGTGGTGCTCCGGGTGCGCGCGTCTCGGTCCCGGGAGCTGAGTGAGTTCTCTCCAACAGCGCACGAGGACCCCTCCTCGCGCTCCTCCACGCGCGGGACAATAAGATGAGGGCGTTAATGTGTGTGTGACGTCATCGAGGTTAATGGAGTCGGAGCGGAGGAAATGAGTGTGTCCGGACAGGAGCGCTGCTGAACCCCCACGGGGCAAGGGACAGGGCCCGGCCCGTGAGAGGGGCCCATCAGGAGGGGCCCCTGCGTGGAGCGATGTGGACCTCCAGAGGACCGTGTATCTCTGTCCTGCTCTCTGCCCGTGTGGCACAGATCTGGAGGTTTCACTTACTCTGTGCCCCACATGATGAAACATAACAGGTAACTCATAATGTGTTTGGACACTCAGAGACGCTTTACTCTGCATTATTCATTCACTCCACACTCGGTGCAGGTAAGCTCCTGTTGTAGCCACAGCTGCCCTGGGGCAGACTGGCAAAAGTGAAGCTGCTAATCTGCACCATGAGCCCCTCCCACCACTAACACTCATTCATACTGAGTTCAAGTACCTTGGCTACAGATCACCTGGCACCCAGTGGTCTCCCAGGCGAGAGGTCCCCAGGCCCTCTGAGACCAGGTCAGATGTGGATGTGTGGAACCTCCTACATCCTGCCATCTTGTAAAGTATTGTAAACGTGTGTATGGTCTTGGCTGGTCAGGCAAGAACAGAGAACAGAGCATGTGACCATGAGAGGATGAGTGGACAGAGGAGGTCCTGTATCTCAGAGCAGTGATGGATGAGATGGAAGAGGACTATAACAACACAGATATAACAGCCCCATTACACACGTCGTGTCAAAAAGTGTGGTCCTCAGAGAGCTGGAGAGGAGAACCACGAGCCGGCCCACATTACTGTTGATGGAGCAGAGCTGCATTATGCACGGCAAACATGGAAGATCACCAAGAAAGAAGAGAAGAAACTGCATGGATTTCAGAGGAAAGGCTAAAAAGAACAGAGGCCTGAGGAGCACCAGAACATCTGAGATCTGCTGCTAAAGGAGAACCTGCTCTGAGGAGACATCGGGGACATGTGTGTCTGTGTGTGCATACATATGTGTGTGTGTATGCATACATGCACATGTGCTTGTCCACATAAATAGTGGATGTGTCTTTGGGGCCAAACGGGCCCCGGGGCCTTAGCAGCTTCATTTAGTGAGCGTGTGTGAAGGACGTGAGTCTGAATACTGGAGGATAATCAATGCCCCCACTACACCCCACCCACTACACACATGCACACGCACACACACGCACACACATACACATACATACACACATGCACATTCACAGACGCACACACACACACACACACACACACACACACACACACACACACACACACACACACACACACACACACACATACCCCATAGCCCCTCCCCGTCTCACCTCCCCCTCTCTACTCACCTCTCTCACCCTCTTGTAATACCCTGAGGCGCCCTCTTGTGGCTCCAGTGAGGTACTCCCTAAGTCTGCCTCTAGTCTGCCTTTCCTCTCTCTCTCCAGATGTCACTCGCCCTCTCCTGTCTAACATTCCCTCTCTCCCCCTTTCTCTCTCCCTCCCTCTCTTTCATCCCCTTCTTTTACTTTTCCATCTTTCCCTCATCCTCATCCCTCTTTTTCCTTCTTTCTCTTCCATTATGCGAACTCCCTTCTCTCCATCTCCTTTTTCCTCTCTTTCCTCTTTTGTGCTGTCTCTCTCTCCCTCTGTCTCTGTACTCCCCGATCTTCTCCCCTTTCCACTTTCTCTCCTCTCACCTAACCCTCGTCTCACTGTCTCTCTCTCCCTTGTCTCTTTCCTCTTTCTCATGTTCTCTAACTCTCTCGCGCCTCTCTCTGTCTTTCTCTCTCTCTCTCACTCTCTCTCTAACAGGAGAAACCAGCCCTTGCATTTAAACAATCTTTCTCTCCTCCCTACTTTCTGTCTGTTTCTCTCCTTCCATTTTCTTCTCCCTCCCTCTCTCTCCCCCTACTCATTCCTCCCCACCTTCCATCCGCTTCCCCCCTCTTCTATTCTCTCTATCCTTCTCCTCTCCTCCTCCCCTCTCTCCTCCTTCCTCCTCCCTTCCCCTCTTCTTCCTCCTCTCCTTCCCTCTTCTCCTCCCTGCCTCCTCCTCCCATTCCTCCCCTCCTTTCTTAACTTCTCTCAGTCCTCCTCCTTTCTTCCCCTCCTGTTCCCCGTCTCCCCGCTCTTCTCTTCTCTATGTCCCTCTCCCTCTCCTCCCCCTCTCTTCTCTTCTCCCTCTTCTCCCCTCCTCTTCCCCCTCGCCCCGCTCTTCTCTTCTCTCTGTCCTCCTCCCCTCCCCTCCTCTCTTCTCTCTGTCCTCCTCCTCTCCTTCTCTTCTCTTCTCTTTTCTACTCTTCTCCCTCTTCTCTCCCTCTCTGGGCAGGGCAGGCTGTCAGATGCTCGCTTTAATTAAGTTGATAATAATGCGACGTGTGTCTGGCACGGACGGGATGGGGGGCAGGGAGTCGGGGGAGTCCAGAGGGGGGGGGGGCTCCTAAGAGGTGTGTGTGGGGTGGGCCACTAAGGGGGGCCCCTACTCGCTCAAAGGCCCCTGACACACACACACACACACACATTATGACGTGAGAACAGAGGCTGGATGTGTGTGACTCCTGTTCAGAGCACATGTGATGTAAGGGACCCTAACCCTCACTTTTGTTACTTCAGTGAAAATATAAGCACAGTAGTCAAAAATACTATTACTGAAGTACTCATTTAAAATATACTGCATATAAACAGTATTTCAGTCACATTTTGAGAACTGTTGAAGGTGTCTAGATTAAGACTCTGCTTTCTTCAGAATATTGTACATTTACTTAAGTTTATTAGGAAAATTGTGACTCCGGGTCAAATGAGCGAGGCCAAAAAAGCTGCAGAGCCATTTTTAAATCAGAGCAATTCTGCAAACCGGACTTTCAGAGCTTTTTTTTCGTGAAGAAAAAAAAAAAAAAATAGTGTTTTTTTATTGTGTCTCATTTACCTTATGCATTCAGAGCATCCTGATTACTCACCATGATGAGTTTATAAGCACTTTTCACAACTCTCAGAGACCGGAGCAGAGTTTTGCGTCACAGTAAAGCTCACACCAAGTACCATGTTAACACGCACTTCCTGATTATCAGACAATAAAACACATAAGTCTGTACTGGGCCAGACACATTTGGCTCAGATACATGGGAAAAATCTGATGCAGCAGGTTTAAGCAGAGACACTACAGGCAAAATGAGTTTATTTTTCAGTGTTTTGTTTTTTGGTCAGTTTGTCTCTTGACATACAAACTTTGATCTGGAAAAAAAAACAAAATTATTCACTCTGCAATGAAAGATGTTTTAATATTTAATTTAATCAACATCCAGCCATAGAGTTCTGTTGTGTCCAAATGCATTTTCCTCCATAAGGACATAATCATCAAGCCTTAAAGCAGAGCCTGCATACAAAAAACTTTACAATCTCCTACAGTTTGATGAAACGTGCAAAAGGAGTCTGATTTATTGCAGTTTTAACTCTAAAAATTTAGGAGCAATTGGCATTTTTTGGCAAAGTGAGAATTAGTTACTTTAAATAAGATCAAGAAATTTAAACCTGTCTCTTTTGATGTTTCAGTTTAAAATGTCCCAACAATGATGCATTTTGTCTGTTTTTTCACATAAAATGACTTATTTTGATTTGGAAAATGTTACATAATGGAAAAACTTGTAATATATGTGTTTATACAGGAGTGTTCTCTGGAGTAGTACTAGCTGTTCCTCCTCACACTGAACACATGGGACAGTGATACAGGAGCGTTCTCTGGAGTAGTACTAGCTGTTCCTCCTCACATGGAACTCATTGCACATGGGCGTACAGGAGCGCTCTCTGGAGGAAAACATCACGTCTCAGCCTGTGTCATTAGCAGCAGGTAAAACAGAGCTCTTAATGAGACAATTAGAGCTAATGAAGGAGCCATTACTGATTGTTAAGAGCCAATCCAAACCTGTGTCATTCCAGCTCTGCTAAACACCCATATGTGACGATGTAATTAACACGCTAAAGCACGCTCGTTATGTGTGCAGCCCTCCACAGACCTGCTCAGGTATCTGGAGCTGCTGTCGCTATGGTTTCAGTTGTGTCAAACTCACAGAGGTCAATCTGGAGTCAGTTATTGTGAAGTGAAGGTACTGCACGGGAAGAGGACAAACTTCTGTTGTTCACTTATATAAATAAGAGAAAAAAACATGGAAGGGCATCTGACACACTGGGATACAGGAGGATGGGAGGGCACTTGACGTACATGGGTTTGGGAGGATGGGAGGGGATGTAGATGGATGGAAGGGCATCTGACATCTGACACAAAGGGAGGGCATCTGACACACAGGGATGACATGGGAAAAAAAACAGTTTCAAAGGAGAGTTCTTTATTTCTTTTGAACAAAACTTCTTTTTAAAAATTTTGTTTGATAATAACTGTAAAAATAGATTAAAAATAATAAATAAATAAATAAATAAATACTATAAAAAACAACAACACACAAATCTGTACAGTGGAAAAATTAAAGGGACAGTACATAATCTTCTGGAGGTGAAACATTAATTGCATGATTCCACTGAAACAGAAACCAGTGGAGGAAGTACTCAGTTTTGTTTCTTAAGTAAAAGTGGAGCAAAAAATAAATAAATAAATAAATAAAAGTACCACATGAAAAAAAATCAACTTAGTAATAAAAAAATATGTATTTTTTCAGTCCTGATCAAGAATGTAGTGCAGTAGAAAATACAGATACCTGCTCTGAAGTAAAAAGTATCCACTTTAAAATGTTCATATGCCTAAAATGTGTATTTAAGTCGAGTACTTTACTACTCTTACTATGTTACATTCTCCATGGAGATAGATCAGTTTTATGCCATATTGTGGAACATTATAGCCAAAGGAACAACATTTCCACAGAAACAAGCAAGAGCAGGCCAAATAAGAGTCAGGTTTGTGGAGATGCAAGCCAACACACATGGAGGACAATTTTCTTTCAGTTTGTCGGTCTAATAAAACTTGCTTTTATTTGAGTCTATTCTTGGTCATAAATGTTACACACTGTGGCTTTAAAACCAAGAGGGAAAAAAATTGATAATTATTATAAACTCAATAAACAACCACATTATGAGGCTAAATAAAAAGCCCGTGTGTAGTCCAGTGTCGCCCTCCACAGGCATAGCTCGGTTCTGCAGCCTCTCTGCTCTCTGCAGCGTGAGCTCAGGCCTGCAGCGCCCTCTCGTGGTACACACTGGGATGTCACTCCACTCTCAGGACTTGTGGATTATACGTGACTTCACACACGGGTGTCCAGAGATAGACCTATATGGGCTTAGCCAGGGCCCTCAGTCACACGTAACACTACACTTCCTTCCTTGCATTGTTTTTTTTTCTTTTCTTTTTTTTTTTCTTTCTACCTTTCATCATTAAGGCCCCAGGAGCAGCGACAAGAAGCTGTCGTAGGCTACAACCTTTGCCACATTATCAGTCTAATACAGCACGATGGTCACAGGGCTTCCAGCTTTCAGGGGGCCCTAAAATGAATTTATCTCTGGGGCCCCCGGTAGCTGATGCCTCCTAGTTAAGCTATTGATTCACATTAGACACATTATGACCCTGCTCTAATCACCTTGACCAGTTGTATTTGTATTTATATGACCAACATCAGACTGAAAACATCCAGAATGTCACAACTGCCACAGTCACAAGAACAGTAGACAAAGATATAAGGGATGTCAAGATTTTTCTGGTGCATTTTAATGTGTTCCAGTTGGCAACAGTGGGCTTACAGTTGCCCTCACCTATGCCCGGCTCAAAAAAAAAATGTACGCAGCAAACGATATTTTGCTATTATAGATATAAAACAAATGTAATTGTTTTAGAGGGATATTTAGGCTGCTGTAAACACACAAGCCGTGTGTCCAATAAAACTTGATATATTACATCATTTTCAATATAAATGTATGGGCTCTTGGGGCCCCTCTGTTGGGCCGGCCCTAGATGGTCACGTGCAGTTCTGATCATATCCGTGACCTTATTTAACAGTAGAACATTCTGAACATAGCCGCTGTTTCAGGGGGAAAAAATATACAAAATAACAAAACTAAATTTTGGATGGACTAGTTTGAGCAGCTATGGGTTAATAATAGGCTTAAATGTAGCCTAAATTGTCAAAGTTTTGGGACAGACCCGTGGCCATTGTGAGTTAGTGCCGTTTACCGTTAGCTGTTAGCTAATGCTAACCGTGGTTACCGTTAGTTGTTAGCTAATGCTAACTGTGGTTACTGTTAGCTAATGCTAACTGTGGTTACCGTTAGTTGTTAGCGAATGCTAACTGTGGTTACCGTTAGTTGTTAGCTAATGCTAACTGTGGTTACCGTTAGCTGTTAGCTAATGCTAACTGTGGTTACCGTTAGCTGTTAGCTAATGCTAACTGTGGTTACTGTTAGCTAATGCTAACTGTAGTTACTGTTAGCTAATGCTAACTGTGGTTCTGCGCAGTGATCCGAGACTGGCTCCTGGTGTAAACAAGGAAATACAGATCCACTGTGATAAACATGGAAGTATAAATCCGCGGTGATAAACCGCGCACCGGACTCGGCCTCGCCTTGATTGACCGGTCGTGCTTTGGCCTCCGATGACTCCGCCCGGTCTCACCTGTCCTGTGGCCGCTCGTCCTCCTGCTCCAGAAATGTCCGATCCGCGGAGAGTCCAACTGACGACCCTGAGCTCCTCCGCGGGGCAGTCCTTCTCGGTCCCAGCCGCGACTGCCCCGGTGCAGCGGGTTCCTCCCAGGCCTCCGGCGGAGCAGTGCGGCCCTGACACGGGCACGGTGAGGCTCCTCGTCGCGCTGTTCGAGCCAGACGAGTGGACCTTCCCCGAGTTCAGTTACTCCCAGCTCCTGGACAGAGAGGTGGGTTCAGGGTGAGGGCTGTACCTGGGCCTGTCCGGAGTCACCTGGTTTTCAACATTCTGACCTGGGACACACCCGGGCGGGATGAATGATAGAAATAAAACAATGAAAAGAGCAAAGACCGACCATTCTGGACTCGCGTGTGTCACAATCTGAGGGGTTTCTGTCGGTGCAGTTTTTTTTTTTGCCTCATTTTCAAGCTGTTTTCTGTATTTTAGATAAAGAAATAACAGTATATTCTCTTCTTTACTGTTGACAGGGACATTTCTTGTATAAAACTGGGACTTATCAATGGTTTTGGATAAATCTGCTGGGACAGGGGACACAGGGCTCAAAACTGGGGCTGTCCCTGCTAAACGAGGGCTGTCCCGGGTAAACGAGGACTGTCACCCTGAGCTGGGCCTAAAAGGCACAATATCAAGTGCGCTATGATCAAGCTGTCTGTAAGAGGCTGTGGGTCTGTTGTGTTTACACCGTGCCTCTGTCTCAGCACGTTTGGACATATGTGTTTTTATCATTTTAAAACATATTCGTAGTAAATAAAAAGCAAATTTTTTGCACGTTCTCCGTGTCATTTAGCTGGCTTCAGTCGAAGAAAGTGTGACTAAATGACACAATATCAAAAACCTTCAGTTCTTAAGTTATATTTAATAAGACAATCATGTTTCCAATATAAATTTTCACCGAAGTTAAAATCTGTCAACTGGACATATCGTTGTGTTTACACTGAAAACTGTAAACATCTGTTGTGTCTATTTTCAGCTGGAGCTCTCCTATTCAGACCTTAGCTCCAGCTGAAGCAGGGTCGTTAAGGTCTGAATAGGGTAGCTCCAGCTGAAACCAGAGACAGTTTCAGTGTAGTTAGCCCCTCCCTGCAGATAGATATAAGGCAGTGGTCACCAATAATCTGACCAGAATTGAAGAAGCGGTGTGAATGAGCAAAGAAACATCTTCACTCCTACAACAATTTGTCCAGTTGACAGATTTTAACTTTGTCTTTTGCTATGGATCAGACCTGCACGCCTGAAGGTTTACACAGATATCGAAATATGAAATGTTCTTTTCCACATCCGGTTTTGTCCACCTTGTCATGAGTGACCTCCAGAACTTCTTCAAATGAATCCAACTTTAGCCCCCAGCAGGCCCCCCAGCAGGCCCCCCAGCAGGCTTCCCCAGCAGGCCCCCCCAGCAGGCCCCCCAGCAGGCCCCCCCAGCAGGCCCCCCAGCAGGCCCCCCAGCAGGCCAGGTGGAGCTTAAAATGCCCACCCTGCCACTGCAATAAATGGTCCAGTATTGGGACTTTTTAATACTACTACATTACTAAACAATACTGTTGGCTTTAAACCCCGTGTGCTGAATTAAAGCTGATTTTAAGCACAACAGGGTGGACATTTCAACAATTTTACAAATTTTATGTCTATACACAAAAAAATGTTTTACACACATACGGCACAACATGAATCACTAACTGCTTTACTTGTGTGTGTTTGTGTATGTTTGTATGTGTTTGTGTTGCAGAAGAGTGTGAAGGTTCCTCTGAGCAGGATGGAGCAGCAGGAGCAGAGGGAGCAGGAGGAACTGGCCCAGATCACCAAGAAACTGGAGGAGAAATATGTGAGAGAAGTGCCTAAGGACGTGTGTGTATATGTGATCTCTGTGAGGTGTGTGACATGTGTCACATATGATGCACACTTCATATGTGTGTCACATGTGTGCCCTGTATGTCGTGTATGTGTGTGACACATGTGTTGTGTATGACGTGTGTGTGTGTGTGTGTCAAGTGTGTGACAGATATGTGGTTGTTTGATACGTGTGTTTGTGTGACAGGGAGGAATGCTCAGACCTCAGGATCGTGTACAGGACCTGATCGATATCGGATATGGTTATGACGATGAGGATTCATTCATCGATAACTCTGAGGCTGTGAGTACGGTCCCACATAAATGTTTTTCACGATGGGCCTATAGTAAAAATCATCTCGTCTCCATGAAGTCTTAGTGTGTAGAGGTCCTTTCTTGACCGCTAAAAAAATGGTCTGAAATGCATTCTTGCTTTTGAACAGGGCTCTAACATTTGTCATATTTCTCAGTAAATGACATTTGGATGTGGTCTGATGCTTCTGTCTGTGTACAGTATGATGAGTTTGTGCCTGCGTCCCTCACCACCAACCTGGGGGGCTTCTATGTGAACTCAGGGCTCCTGCAGTTCAGACAAACCTCAGACACCGAGCCAGATGGGCTCCAAATGGAGCCTGCAGGGGGGCCCTCAGCAAAGAAGAGAAAGGAGGCATCTAAGGTGAGATTTGAGATTTCTTTAGATCTCTTTAGATCACCATGTTACTTTTTATTGTTTTGAAAAGGCTGTTAAACAATGTAGGGAAACTACTACTCAAGAGTAGATCTAGATGTTAGACCTTATTTTACTAAGGACATGTCTGAATAAACATTTATACAATATCTTAGTTCTGACGTGTTAGGACAAATGTATCGAATAAAGGTTAATTTCTGTTCATTTGAGTATGTGCTACAACGGCTCATGTTTTAGTGTATGCTCCTCTCCATATCACTGCTGCTGTCTGTTATATAAGCGTAAACTCAAAGGTGGACTGGACAAACCAATGAAGAAACGCTGTGACGACGACTCGGAGGGCGGCGCCAAAACGGGGCAAGTCACAATATGTACCACTGTAGAGTGTGTGTGTGTGTGTGTGTGTGTGTGTGCGCGTGTGCGCGCGTGTGTGTGTGTGTGTGTGTGTGTGTGTGTGTGTGTGTGTGTGTGTGTGTGTGTGTGTGTGTGTGTGTGTGTGTGTGTGTGTGTGGGAGGAAGAGAGAGACGCCTGTCTGTGTGCAGTCTGACTGTAGTATACATGTCTGTGTGCAGTGTGGCGTCTGACACTGTGGATGACAGTCTGAAGAAGAAAAAGAAGAAGCCTACAGCCCTGAGTATGACCAGTGCTCTGAGGAGGTGTGAGAGGGAGAGGCAGAGACAAGAGCAAGCAGGAGCCTCAGCCAGGGGCCTCCCTCTGGGCTTCAGCACACTGGCCCTGGGGCCTGCAGATGCAGGAGGAGGATGCATGTCCTTCACAGACCCACTCCTTAGACTCATTGAGCCCCCAGAGGAACTGGATCTGGACTCTGATGAGGACTGTGTGTTGGTCAGTGAAGACAGCTCCTCCACCAACTCTCTTCCCCCGACATTTGCCCCCCCACCCAAAGCTGATTGGGCCCTGCAGACCCAGGGGACAGATGAGGAGATGAGGACACACACCAGACCTGAGGAGACGGTGTCCCAGGCCTGTCCTGAGGCCTTCCCTCCTGCTCTGGAGGACAGCATCCACAAACTCCAGATGGTGAGATCAACACATGGTGCAGACATGTGTTTAGTATGTAACAGTACACTGATGTGTGGACTTACATGTGCACAGGCCTCCAAGACTTCAGAGGGAGAGTCCAAAGTAAAGTTCTACACCCCAGAGATCAATGAGCTGCTTCTCCTGTAAGTCTCCATTTCTGTAAAATTACATGCACATTGAAGTGGGCCCCCAGAGTAGCCTGCATGGATCAGGCGTCTGGCGCAAATGTTTGCATGTTAAGCCTATTCAGGGGTCCGGTCACATGTGCTGCGGCACGGGTGATGCAGACAGGGTAGTGCTGTGTTTCTCTTACGTGTTTGCAATAATAATGATCTGTCTCTTGTCATGTGCCTCTGTCAGGATTGACGGGCAGTGCCGACAGCATGGAGGACCTCATGGAGGTTCTTTACGCTCCAGGGTCTACTCCCACCTCTGCTCCTTCCTGCCCTGCAACAAAAGCACACTACTGCGGAGGGTCAACCGGCTCAAGCACTCAAGCAATGTACATGTCATACGCTTGTGCTGTTCAATCTATAGTCTTTACAAGCTTACACTTGTTCTCTATGTGCACAGGATGTGGAGCAGCTGATGAAAAGTCTGAAGAAGGCCATCGAGAAGACTATGCCCGAGCAGATCCTGAGCTGGAAGGAGATGTGTGGAGCTCCCCAACACAGAGTCATGTAAGGGTCATGTAAGGGTCATGTAAGGGTCATGTGAGGGTCATGTGAGGGTCATGTGAGGGTCATGCGGGGGTTATGTGGGGGTCGAGTAGGGGACGTGTGAGGGTGGTTTGAGGGGATAAGGCTGATGGCCAAAAGGGCCTGTATTATTCTATTCTATTCAACATTGTAGTATTGAAAAGAGTACCATATTTTCCAGACTATAAGCCGCTAATTTTTTTCCACATTTTAACCGCTGCGGCTTATGGTGCAGTACGGCTTATTATTTATTTTTTTCCGTGGCGCCAAAAACATTTTGCCCAGCAACAGTAGACCAATAAAACTGATGAGTAGTTCAGAGGTCCAGTGAAACTGTATGATCAATCTAGCGCACTCTCACAACTATTGTAAATCAGTCGTTTGTACTAACCCTCATCAACATATGTTTTGCAGCTGCAGGTGTATTTCTCAGTTCCTCTGTCCCCGCCTCTTCGTCCTGTCTCGTAATGTTCTTTTTCCTGCAGTCACTGATCCACAAACTAAAGCAGACTCCATCCGCAGGTTGCAGCCCTTTTTGCTCCTTGTTAAAACTTATTCTGCTGTCGTCCTTATGTTATTTTCCTCCTTCTTTATGTTGAGTCACATGTAAAGTCTATCATGGACGCGCGTCTTTGCCTCGCTGCGTTTTTTCAAGCGTCAGAGACGCCGCAGAGCTGATCACCTCCGTTGATGGGTTTTATGTAATAAATACACCAAAGCAGGGGTCTCAGACTCGCGGCCCTCGGGCCAATTGCGGCCCTCGGGCCAATTGCGGCCCTCGGGCCAATTGCGGCCCTCGGGCCAATTGCGGCCCTCGGGCCAATTGCGGCCCTCGGGCCTGTAGTTTGCGGGCCCCGCCTTGATATGAAACTTTAATGTTAATGCGGCCCGCGAGTTTGACATGTGTGGCACTTTACAGTGTTGTGTGCGGAGCTGAACGAATCTACCAATCACGGTGCGATATATGGCTCTGGGGGCGGGACATCGGCCGGGTTTAATGCAGAGAAACATTTCTCATTGAGTGAAAGTTACTGTAGCGCTACCATGGAGTGTTTTCTTCTGTGCCTGGTGCCTCGTTTCTAGTGAGCACACGCTACATTCGTCCGAGCGCGTTGCGTTCACAACACAAAAAAAGTGTTTTTAAGTTGCTGTTCAGTGGGATATTACACATATATAAATGTACATAAATATATTCATATATTTACACACGCACGTCAATGGCACTTAGAGAGTTCATATGAGGTCTCTCTCTGACAAAATAAATCAAAGTGATGGTTATGTGGTGGGATAAAAGAAAAGTAAAGAGCTCAGTGCTCCTCCTGTGTCTGCGTCACATAGTGACACCTGTGCATCGGCAATAACAGTCCCCGGTAACCCGGACCAATTATAGTGTCGCACCGTTATTTGTCGGTCATTGAAACTGTGCATGAGGCGAATTGGGACACGGCCAAAGTACACTTCGAAGTGCTGTTCAAAGTACTCGGCCAACGACGGGTGCTCCTCTGCCTTCGTGCCGAAATGGGACTGGGAGATGGTCTGCAGTCACATAGTGGCACCGGTCCATCGGCAATAACGGTCCCCGGTAACCCGGACCAATTATAGGGTCGCACCATCAGACAAGCTTTAACATTTTCTCATATTTCTCTCTTTTTTAAACACTCTCAAAGTTCAAACCTTCGTAGATAAAAAATGAGCACAGTATTATAGAAAGACGCCAAATACTACACTGTGCTGTAAATAAAAATTATTTTTTTTTTTTTTTTTTTGGGGGGGGTGCGGCCCAGCCTCACCCCGACTCTGCCTCCAGCGGCCCCCAGCTAATTTGAGTTTGAGTCTGCACTAAAGTCACTCTCTTAACCTGGTCTGCAGCGTTCACAAAGACCCAGGGAAAACAAAATATCCAAAGGCACTCGCAGACCGCAACGGACACTCTAGACTCGCGTCCACAACGCGTGTCGGAGGCGTTTGTCCTCAAATACAAAGGTGTCCAATGCGATTGTTTCAGAGTCACGCTGCAGCATCGAATATTTTGGTAAATTTGGCTGAACGTATTCTGTCCTGTACAGGAGACACGGCACCTCCTTTAGCCAATCAGGACGCAGAACACGCGCCTGCATACACTGTAAAAAAAACATGCAAAACTGCACTAGTGGTCAAATGAACGTTTTTGAGCAAAATTTTCATATTACTACGTGGGATACCTGCGGCTTAAAATCCGGTCCGGCTTGTACAAGTACAAAATTGATTTTCTTTCTAAAATTAAAGCATGCAGCTTTTAATCAGGTGCGCTCTGTTGTCTGGAAAATACGGTACTGAAAATGTGTACTTGGGTTGTTTTCACACGTTACTGCGCTCTGTGGTCCAACCCTAGTGCGCACCATATTTGGTTCTGTTTACTTGGTCAGTCTTCATCATTCACCTCAAACACTGTGAGCCTCGCGAGAGTCCATCAGCTGATCAAAGAACTGATTTCTATGACAACATGCTTCGTGCGCACACAGGCTCGCTTCCCTTGGAGATGGTGGTCTTTTCTATCACATGTGGCTAAATAAATCGTGAGGACAGTACACAGAGGAGGCGCGATGGTGGAGGAGAAAATGCTTTTGGAATGACACACCGGCCGACCCAGCCTTACCTGCGCAGACAGCCAGGAGAAGACTACTCTCTTTCTGGAGACTAATATTAAGCTGATCCAAATTGGCCCGTCAGACAAACAGCAGCTCTGTGGTGCCTATTTAGGAATATAGGAATATACGTGATCCAAGTCCAATTTTAAACACTTTTACTGTCACAGCGGACTGCGTCGTCCCAGCCTGAGGTCGGCCGCGTTCACACTGCACTCGCCCCGCTCCAGAGTGCGAGTGGAGCCGCTCCAACACTTCCTGTTTCAATTGCTCTCAGACTCGCCATTTACTGCGCACCAGAGTGCGACTGTTTGGGTTCACACTCGCCCAAGCGCACCAGTCTCAGAGTGAATGCTCTTTCATGTCGACCCAACTGGTGGCAGTGTGAATACGACCTTAGATGGCTAAAAGTATGCATGAAAAAAACAATTGTTCACATTCTAGAAAGTGATGATGCTCCCAAATCATGGGGAAGAGCCAGTTTTCCTTATTAATTACATTGTACTTTGCCATGAAATATGTAAAAGGTAAATTCACAGATGTTTAACCTGATCATTTGTATTTGTGACTAGACCCAAGAACTCACTGTGGCCTGCAGGGCGTTGTGATGTCATCTGAAACCCAACACAAATCCAACCCAGTCAATGCAAGGCTTCATTTGTCAGTGTCCAAATACCACTGTCTTATTATAGTCAACGAACAGCATCTTGTTAGAAGAGACAAAACAAAAGGGAAATGAGAAAAAAATTATGTAAAAAGATGACGGTAACAACCACAAAAGAACTATGATTATTATGAAAGGGTGAAAAGCACAAACAAAATCAACAGTATTATAAATTGTGTTTTTGTTGTGCTGTCCTACAGGGTCACAGAGGAGGAGGAGACTGAGGAGATGGTAGGGAAGAAGGCCCACGGACCCAAAAAGATCTTCAAATGGAACGATGAAATCAGGTCAGACTCACATTTCAGGCCACATTTCAAATAGAGCCGCTAAACTGAGCAGTGACTGAAGGACTAAAGCGGAGAGTGAGGGGATGGAGGAGCGGGGTCTGGAGGACTAAAGGAGAGATTTTAATCACAAAGCAACAAATGTACCTAGTTTGCACTAAAATTGCCAAAAAATGACTAGGAACAGTACACAGTACTATTAAAACGTCATATACAGTTAAGTAGTAAAAAAGTAGATTTGGGGCTTTGGTTCAACTTTAACCTGACCTGTCTTCTGTAGAGAGGCTCTGCGGTGGCTGCTGAAGATGAAACTAGAGCAGTTCCACAAGGAGCACAGGGCTCAGGAGGTGCACAGGGCTCAGGAGGAGGTGGACCAGTATCTGAGCTCAGTGCTGGAGGGGGAGGTGAAGCCGCTCTGGCCCAAAGGATGGATGCCTTCCAGGTAATGGCCACACCCATACTTTGACTCGCTGCTACACCCTGACTCCTCCTCCTACTACTACACCTTGACGCCCTCTTACCTACACCCTGATCCTTATCCCCTGACTCCTCCTCCTCCTCCCCCATGTGAGCTGACCTGTCCCGTGTCCTCTGTAGGATCCTGCAGAAGGAGGCCAGGAAACTCTTGAGTCCAGAGCTGAAGCTGTAAGTGTCATGCGACCACAAAATGACATGTTCTCAGGTCCTGTAGTTTGCAGTTATTCAATTCTATAAACATGATGAGTTTAATTACTCTGATTCGGGTTGCCAGTTTCAATGCTGAAATCCAGTTGGTTTAAACCTAAAAGGACTCTGATCTGAATGGTCACTACCTAAACCCCAGCATCTGCAGCCAGTCATTAATCTGTGACTGTGCCGCCTCTGCTGCTCAGTTCACATGAGGCCTGTCCATATATAAAAACTTGTCTCAGTCTGCAGGTTAAGGCTCTGGCAAAACAGGTTCAATTGTACTTTTTAAAACTGTATCGGTGCAGGATACATACAGTTCCTTAATTCTTTTTGGAGCTTTTAATATATACATAAAAAATGCAAATGGAAAATAAATGAACAAGATATGTTTTTTTTTTTATTTTAAATAGTTTTAAATGTTGTATTTCATTCTCTTGGGCCCATGTTGTCTCATATCATCTCATTGGTTTTCCTTTTTGTTGTAGGGTGAAGACGTCTAGACAAGACAAACTACGTCAAACCACTCCTGCATCATGCGACTCTGCTGTAGTGACCCCAGGACAGAGGGGTGTGGTCACAGACACTGACCCTGCCTCCTCAGACAAAAGTCTCACCCCCTCCTCTAAGTCCGCCCCCACAGCCTCGCGCCCCACCCACCTCCTGCCCCCCTTCCAGCAGCAGGAGCTCCTGGTAGCGGCGGTGGCCCGGTACAAACGGTGCGCTCAGAGGTGGTGCCTCAGTGAGGTCGCAGGCAGCCCCCCTCTGCCCCCTCCCCCTCCTCAGTCCAGTCCCATAAACTTTCCCCTGACACCACTGAGCGTGCTTATTCCCAACCTGGACCCCACCAAGAACATGTGACCTGTCCTGTGTGACCCACCTATGCGTCCTCTCAATGTGTGACCTGTCCCGTGTGTCAGGACTCTTTTTAGCCTTGTGTGTTTGCCCTTGTCTATAAATGAGCTGAATATTTTGGATATTTGTCACATTTGTAATAAATAAAGGAAAGTCTATTGTCTGTATTTAGTTGAGTTTTTTCATTATCAGTAGCTGTGTGTTAGGAGTGGAGGCTGTGCAAGAAATACAGGTTCATGTGACTGCAAAACTGAAGTTGTATTTCATCCCTCCTGACTGCCAGAGAGCGGTCATCTGGAATTCAAAACCATAGTTGCATAATTTTTGATTAAAGTTGAACTACACCCTAAATCTAGCCTTTTTCCATTACTAGAAAAATTCTATGTAAACTAGGTGAAGTTTCAACTTTGATCAAAAACTCTTAATTCTTTGTGCCGTTTGCCGATTCCAGTGGCGTCTGCAATTTCTGGTAGCTGATGACATCACACAAGACTGCCCTGATTATAGCCAGGAGCTTCTGATAACCTGTTAGACCAATCGCACTGTTCCTTATACCCTCAGACCCTGCCCATCCTGCACCCGCACACTCCCCTTTAGTCCTCCAAGCCCACCCCTCCAGCCTCCCCAGTGCCCCACTTAAATGTTTAGTCCCACTTTAAGTGCACTCAACATGACTTGGTGCTTGGTATGTAATATTTAATATTTCATCAATAGAACCGAACTATGTCTGCAGATCCTGAGACAAACATCAATTCAAGAGGACCTCAGGAAAACTAGTGGCTATTAAGAGGCATCTAATGGGGATCCTCATGGAACAAATAAGATGTATTCTCATTTACCGAAGTATTACTGTGAACAGAATCACTTGCACATAAGCATGGTCCCTGTTGGGCCAAGTTATTATATCATTGCTGCAACGAAGACCAAATCCAGTTGTTTCAAACCTAAAAGAACTCTCTGATCTGAATGGTCACTGCTTAAACCCCAGCACCTGCAGCCAATCATGAATCAGAGCTAGTGCAGCCTCTGCAGCTCAGTGAGTAAATTCTGGAGATTCTAAGTTTCACATGAGGCATGAGCTGTCTGTGGCCTGAGTGCCCCCTCTTTTAAATTACACATCAAATATTTGATCAAACCAACATATAGACACAGTTGCTTTATCGATTGTTCTAGACAGAAGTTTTTTAATATAAATATCCAAAAGGGAACAAAGCAAGTATTTACATTTACAAACACAACAGTCTGTTTATCTCAGAGCAGCTGAAGCCAAGAGCCCAGAGTGTGAGGGAACGGGGCACTTTGGACAATACAGGAATACATGAAGATCAGGCCTGTCCGCAGAAATTTGAGCCCCCTCTAAAATAAATTAATAAGAAGAGGGTCCGATTCTGAACCCCTAATGACCCTGGGGCCCAGGACAACAAACCCCTTTGTCCCCCATGTTCACTCCCCTGATGAAGACTATTGATGAGCTCAAATAATATCAAATCAGATTAATTCAACACAGGAATGCCTGTTTAAAATGAGGTAACAGATTCAAACATGGGTTTAACTGAACACGTTAATTTTGTAGTGTCCCGAGTAAAGAGGCACGGATGCCACTACATTACTGCTAAAAGGTTTGATTTAGTTATATTTAAAAGTTCTATATTACGCAACACTCACTCATTAACCACTTTAAAATGATGCTACCTCACCACAAACAAATCTGAAGTTGTGTTTTGTTTCATTCACATGTTTGAGTAACTGTGTTATTAGACTGTCTACATCTCCAAAGCTCAAAATGCTCTGATCCACTTTGTGATGTCATCAAGTGGTAGTTTTAAAGTT
Organism: Periophthalmus modestus; assembly: GCA_019594935.1. Taxonomy (NCBI): domain Eukaryota; kingdom Metazoa; phylum Chordata; class Actinopteri; order Gobiiformes; family Gobiidae; genus Periophthalmus; species Periophthalmus modestus. Next base: position 28,770,239 of record JAIEZT010001373.1, on the reverse strand, counting down.
AACAGATATTCTTTGACCCAATTGAACTGACTCACTCTTCAATACACTAAGAAGGCTAAAACAATAGATGGATCAAAGTTTGGCCTCAAATTATTCAGATGATTCTAGCGAAGGTGCATTGAGTTAAAAAACACAGTGGAGAACTTCCAGTATCACCACTCAATGACATCACAACGTGAAACAGTTGAAACGAGTGTTTGAGAGAAGAACTCCGCTCCAGGTATGTTTGTGATGAGGAAACAACATGATGCCAGATCAAAAATGTGTGTAATACAGGCCCTTTAACGGGTAAGGTAGAGTCCACCAAAAAACTACTACTAATACTACTATACCTATTTACACATATCATATTTACTAGTATTTTAATGTTTTTGAAGAAGCAGGAGTGGTATCTTAGTTATGAATACCAAGAACACAGGTAAAATGTACCACACAGCAGAGTTTGTCACAATGTTCTTCACACCTGGCTCTTATTGTGGAGGATCCAAGCTGCAGTCGGTCTTTTATTGTGAAGGCAGTATTCTCTTATATATGAAACATCAGCAGAGCCAACAGGATGACAGCACTGGAACCAGGGGCGTGTCCTAGAACACAGGAGGTACATGCATACAGTACAGAGGATACTAAAGCTTTTGTTTTCATATATTTGTGGAATAAAGCAGCATACTAAACATGTCCTGCACGTGAGCAAGTTGGCTTTACTTTTAAATAGTTCAACAGTAAAATGAGCAGTAGTCTCACTTTCCTCAGATGTAAATAGTAAACGTAGTTGTGTGTTGTGGATGTGTGTGTGCTTTCACTGATCTCTACCTGATGCACTGATCAGGACCTGTAAGAGCCTGTGTGAGCTGTGGAGATTGTACTTACACACAACTGTTCTTTATTTATCTAACACGGTGTAAAAAGCAGGTCGACCTACAGCACTTCATCCAAATGTGTCTGAGTACAATGAGCACACAGAATACTCGTGTGTCTCAGTGTGAGTTTGTGGCTCAAAGCTCATAATGAGCATATTCATGATTACAGTATCATTGCATTGATATAATTAGATCTTATGTGGTTATAACAGTATAAAGAGACTAATACAAGTGAGTTCCTGACCTGCTCCTCTGGGGTCCTGCACCCCTGAGTGCTGCCTCTCGCCCTGCTGGCTCTGTGCTGACACGGTGTCTCTCCCAGCACGCTCTGTGCTGGAGAGAGTGGGTGGGGCCTCCACCTGCTCCTCAGTGGCTGTAAACACATGAGATCAGCCCAGAGATCATATGTACTGTACTGTCTTCATACTGCTACTAGCTCTGCTCTATGTACTCACAGTGCACGATAGCAGTGATGTTGTGTGACCTGACCACCGGAGGGGGCTGTGGGCCCTCAGGTCCCAGATCCAGTCTGGCCTCACACCAGAAGGTGGCCCCATGGTCTTGTCTGCTCACACTGTAGTTCAGACACAGGCTCACGTTCACTGGACTCTTGTGTGTTGTGCTGCTTCTCATGACACTCAGCTCAGTGAGGCCCCTGTAAAAGGCCACAGTCATGTTCTGAGCAGGAGCCACAGCCTCCACCTCACACCGCAGACAGTACAGCAGGCCCTCCTCCAGGGGCTCCAACAAGGGCCCAGAGGAGTCCTCCACCAGGGCCCACGAGGAGTTCTCGACCAGGTGCCCCGAGTGGTTCCTGAAACTAATGGAGACGCTCTTTGGAGGTTCTGTGGGCAGACAGAGCACATATGGTCAGCAGAGTCCAGTTACTGCAGTGCATAAAGTGCTTGGTATGTCCCGTTGTAGTACAGCTGTTTCAGACTCCACTATCTTCTGGGTTTATAATGCTTATAGAGGAGATGGACCCAGGACAATCCACAGAGTATAATGTCTGTGTGGTATCACAATCACAGACATCTATATAGTGAATAATAAAGATACATTGCACCTACTGTTGCATGCTTTTGTGACCAACTTGAAGACAGGTTCAGGTAGTAGTTGTAATGGTAGTAGTATATTAGTAGTAGTGGTACCATAATACATAAGTCTATGGCACATTCTACTGTCTGAAACCCACTAACATCACCCTCTCCCTGGGTTGTTCTGAGAGCTCAGAGGCTCTGTTCAGCACCACAACAGCGGACAGCTCCTCACAGTCAGACCTGTTCTATGTTTATTCAAGGCTTTACCAATGGCTTTAAGTCATGTTATGTGTCTGTGTCAGGCTGAACACGGAGCTGAGGGTCAGATCCTTTTAAATGTACAAACTGTCCAATATGATGCTTTTATGACAGCCTTTGACTCCTCAGCCTTTGTGTGATATATTATGAAATACGCTGCCTGGCCAAAAAAAATAAAAGTCGCCTCCAAAAATAAAAAAGGTCACACAATCTAATGCTTGGTTTGACCACCTTTAGTTTTGATTACATCACGCATTTGTTGTGGCATTGTTTCAATAAACTTCTGCAATGTCACAAGATTTATTTCCATCCAGAGTTGCATACATTTTTCACCAAGATCTTGCATTGATGATGGTCGAGTCTGACGCTGCACACAGCCTTCTCCAGAGCATCCCAAAGATTCTCAATGAGGTTAAGGTCTGGACTCTGTGGTGGACAATCCATGTGTGAAAATGATGTCTCATGCTCCTGAACCACTCTTTCACAATTTGAGCCCGATGAATCTTGGTATTATCATCTTGGAATATGCTCGTGCCATCAGGGAAGAAAAACTCCACTGATGGAATAACCTGGTCATTCAGTTTATTCACGTCGTCAGCTGACCTCATTCTTTCATTCTGACCTCAATCATGTAGTAATTATCCAATAGGAGGCCCGTACCTATTTGCTCAGGTACTTAAATTATTTTGTATAGATCTCAAAATAACATACATTTGTCAATACAAAGCATTAGCAGATGGTGCAGGACTCTTGGTGAAAAGTGAAGCAGTTGCTGATATTGTCAAAAATCCCAAGATGTGCACTGAAAGCTTTTTAAGCACTGATATGTTCAGAGTATGTTCAGTCTGATGAAGGTCTCTTCTAAGCTTTAAGTCATTTTCTAACACTGTTGCCTCCTCAAAAACACACTTGGAGTTGTGTTTTGTTTCATTTACACATGTTTTAGTAATCCTGGATTATTTATCTGCATTCCCAAAGCTCCAAATGCTCCATTCCACCTTGTGATGTCATGAAATGGTAGTTTTCAAGTCAACATCTACATTTTACTTTTTGTTCAGAAAATATTGGCAATTCCAGGGATGAAATTATCCAAATGATTCTAGTGAAGGTGTATGGAGTTTAAAAACACAACGGAGCTCTTCCTGTATTACCACATGACATCACAAGGTGGAACAGAGCGTATTCTGTTTGAGAGAAGAACTCAGCTTAAATATGCAGGGTTTGTGTGTTAAACATATGTGAATGAAACAAAACACAGCTCCAGGTCTGCATAGGCTAATGGGCAGTGTTCTGAGCTCTGCAGAGGGAGGTCGAGTACTGAAGTACGACTGAAAATGTATCTTCCTTCATCTTAACTTGACTTGTGCAGTGTGGGTCATGTTACTCACCGTATACTGTGACTGGCACCTTCATCACACACTGTCCCACCTCAGTTATTGCATAACACACAGGCTCCACGCTCCATGTGCTCAGGGACTCCTCTGTCCACAGCAGGGACACATTTTGAACTTCAGTGGGCACCGTCTGAGGAGAACAACAACAGCGCACCACACAGTGAGGGGGGCACCACACAGTGAGGGGGCACCACACAGTGAGGGGGCACCACACAGTGAGGGGGCACCACACAGTGAGAGGGGCACCACACAGTGAGAGGGGCACCACCACACACAGTGAGAGGGGCACCACACAGTGAGGGGGGCACCACACACAGTGAGGGGGGCACCACACAGTGAGGGGCACCACCACACAGTGAGGGGGCACCACACAGTGAGAGGGGCACCACACAGTGAGGGGCCACCTCACAGTGAGGGGCCACCACACAGTGAGAGGGGCACCACACAGTGAGAGGGGCACCACCACACAGTGAGAGGGGCACCACACAGTGAGGGGGGCACCACACAGTGAGGGGGCACCACACAGTGAGGGGGCACCACACAGTGAGGGGCCACCTCACAGTGAGGGGCCACCACACAGTGAGAGGGGCACCACACAGTGAGGGGGTTCACCACACAGTGAGGGGGTTCACCACACAGTGAGTGGGCACCACACAGTGAGGGGGCACCACACAGTGAGGGGGCACCACACAGTGAGGGGGCACCACACAGTGAGGGGCACCACACAGTGAGGGGGGCACACAGTGAGGGGGCACCACACAGTGAGGGGGTTCACCACACAGTGAGTGGGCACTACACAGTGAGGGGCCACCACACCGTGAGGGGCCACCACACAGTGAGGGGGGCACACACACAGTGAGGGGGGCACCACACAGTGAGAGGGGCACCACACAGTGAGGGGGACACCACACAGTGAGGGGGTTCACCACGCAGTGAGTGGGCACTACACAGTGAGGGGCCACCACACAGTGAGGGTTTCTAATAGTAAAAACCTTTAAAATATAAAAAGCTCAGGCCAGTACACATTGCCGTGTGACTGAAGGAGCCAGGAGGAAGAGCCAGAAGGAGTTAGGAGCCGCCAGGACGAGCTGGAAGGAGCCAGGAGGAGCCAGGAGCCAGGAAGAGCAGTCAGGAGGAGGAATCAGGAGAAGGAGCCAGGAGAAGGAATCAGGAAGAGTCATAATGAGGAGTCAGGAGAAGGACTCAGGAGTTAGGAGGAGGCAGAATCAGGAGAGAAGCTAGGAGCCAGGAAAAGGAGTCAAGAGCCAGGAAGAGCAGTCAGGAGGAGGAGTCAGGAGGAGAAGTTAGAAGAGGAGGTGCTAAGAGGAGGAGCTAGGAGGAGGAGTCAGGAGGAGGAGGAGTCAGGAGACATGAGGAAGAGCTAGGAGGAGAAGCCAGGCGGAGGAGCCATTAGGAGGAGTCAAGAGGACAGAAGGGAGATCTTACCGGCACGTCCACCCAGCCCAGTAGGGTGAATTGTGAGGTGAAGCAGTTGACAGAGACCGGATCTCCAAACCTGCAGAGACAGTCCCACAGTCCAACAGTGAGGAGTCTGAGAGCACAGCTGTGAGGACACTACAGGAGGAGTATCTGACACACAGGAGATCAACTCTGGTGCTTAGACCCCGAGTTGTCTTTCCCAAGGACACATCCACCCATCACTATTATAGTAAGTATTATATGCAAACTTCCTCCGCCTGCTTGTCTCCACAGATGTTTATTACCTTTACACAGTATGGAGGTGAGCTTTTCTATCTCGTGTTTTTACTGTTCACTGTGAGCAGGGTAACATCTCCACAGGTCTGACTTGTAACTTGCTGCCTGTGTCCATGGATATAGAGTTTAAAGCTACCATCTGTAGTTTAGTGAAAAACATCAAGATCCAGTCCAGGGAGGAACAGTGGGGTCTGGAGGACTAAAGGAGAGCATGAGAGGGGAGGAGGGGCGGGGTCTGGAGGACTAAAGGAGAGCATGAGGGGAGAGAAGGGGCGGGGTCTGGGTCAACTACTGGAAATTGCAGAGGCCACTGGAGGCAGCAGAAACTTTTATTTAAGCGTTTTTGACCAGAAAGCTGCAAATTTACCTAGTTTGCATTAAAGTTGCCAAAAAGGACTGGGAATAGTAGATAATGTTATTAAAACACCATATACACAGTTTAGTAGCTGAACAAGAGGATTTAGGGTTTTTATTTCCACTTTAAGCTGTTTAAAGTGTTCAAAAAAAGCACTACTATCGGCCTCTGCTGGAACTTTAAGACCGATAACCCGCACTGCCATTTTTCATAAATATACAAAAACACGAGACAAAACTGTTCACAGCAACATGACAAACCTGATGTGATGTGCAGTAGTTTCATGAAGGAGGACTAACTTTAAATTAAATTGTTACTGAAGAAAATCTAAAATAGTTCAATCTTTTTTAATATTTTGATTTAATAATGCCACGATTTAAAGGTCTTTTCATATGTGTTTTAGACTCTGAATAGTCCACATAACAATTACCATAATCAAAATATGCAGTGGTGGATGAAATACTTAATTTTGTGACTTAAGTAAAAGTACAGATATAAAGGTAAAAAGTTACTCAAGTAAAAGTAAAAGTATCAGAAGAAAAAATCTGCTTAAGTAAAAGTATTTAAAGTACCAGTTTAAACATTTACTTAAAGAGTAAAAAGTAAAAGTATTTCACACAAGTGTTGTTCAGGTGTTAAATGTAGTTATATATTTACAAAGTGATAAAGATTTTTGTCAACAGTAACAATATGAATCTATTTCTTAATTTTTCTTAAGATTTTTGTATATTTCTTTTTGTTAATAACTCCTCAAATCATATGAAAAGTACTTTTTACTTTTCAGTCTTGTTCAAAAATGTAGCGGAGTAGAAAAAGTACAAATACCACCTCTCAAATGTAGTGAAGTAAGTAAAACATATCCACTGTGAAATGTAGTTAAGTAAAGTACAGATACGTAAAAACTCTACTTAGGAACAGTACTTTAGTATTTGTACTTTATTACTTTTTTACCACTAAAAATATGTCTATGATTACTTTTTATAGTTGGTTAGTCACGATTAGTCGATTAATCTTCACTGTCCTCTTTCATATTTAAATTTCTTTCTGGAAATTTGTGCTGTATCTCCATGTGTGGTGTGGTAGTACTGACCTGACCACCAGCTTGGGCGGCTTGACCCTCAGGCTGCACTGGTTCAAGGGGGGGCTGTTCTGGAGCTCCGACACAGGGCCGGAGGGAGGGGGGACCTGGGAGGGTGCTGGCGGGACCCGGGTGTACAGGCACAGGGACGCTAAAGGAGGAAAACGGGACAATCAGGTGTTACTGTGGAAGTCTGAGCTCACACCAGAGACACACCCAACCCACAACGCTACGTGTTAAAGGCACCGTAGCATCCTTTTTGCCTGGATTGTTCCCCTGGATGGCATTAAACCTATCTGTCTCCATAGCAACACCACCAGGCCAAGATACAGGTTAGATCTGTGGAAGGGTGACAGTAAGTGTTTTTCAAGGTTTTCTTTGAGGAGTAAAAACACCTTTAACTAAATAAATGTAAGATAGATATGCTTAATTCCATATTGTGTAACAGTCCCGGACAAGGAATAACTCAGGGCTTAAATCAGGCAGCGGACCCACCCTCAGGAAAGTGACTTAGTGCAGCTTTAATGTGACATGTGTGTGGGAGACAGAGATGTAGAACTTGGACTTGGGACTGATTTTAGAGAAAATAGAACAAATCTTTTCTAGTATTTGGAAGATGGGTTGTGGACTAGATCAGATCATTTGAAAGGCCAGATTTGTTCAGAAATAGGTTGATTACTTCAGCATTTCTTTCTTTTTTCTTGTTTGACAACCCACATCTCTGTAACACTACATAAAAAGTAGTACATGAAGAATTGCACTAGTTCTTCATTCATAATTTCATCAGCCCCCTCTTTCATCACACAAAAATCATACACTGTGACAGCCACATCCATGCTGTTGAATGTTGTTAGCTTGTGTCAGCATGAGTCAGTGCTGTGGCTCAGAGGCACAGGGGCAGGCGGGGGTCAGCACAGAGGTGCCACCCAGCCAAACCCTGCTGTTGTGAGCGGGGCCATTGTTCTGTGGGTGAATCCGCCCTGTGGACTGTTCCTGGAGGAAGGAAGGACACCCTGCCCTCACTCTCTCCCATCATTGTTGATCCTAGCTGGGCTGGCTCCGCTCGGGCGCCCCACCCATACCAGGCTTCCTCCCACTCAGCTCCTGCAAGCCCACGGCCACATCCAAGTCCAACAAATAGACCTACAAGCCCCGGCCACATCCAACTTCTATATACAGACCTACAACCCCACGGCCACATCCAAGCCCAACAAACAGACTTAAAAGGCCACGGCCACATCCAAGTTCTACAAACAGAACTACAAGCCTTCGGCCACATCCAAGGGCTTGTAGGTCTGTGCCATCGTTAGCACAGTGCTAACCTCTGTGCTAACGATGGCACAGTGGCACCACAGGGCCTTTCTGTGTGGAGTTTGCATGTTCTCTCCTTGCCTGTGTAGGTTTGCTCCGGGTCCTCCGATTTCCCCTTCTACTAAAAACATCTAAAATAGACCTACAATAGCCCATCTGGGGTCAGGACTCTGAAAAAGATTCCAAATCTGAGCGGGACTTTCCTTCCTAAATAAAGGTCAATAAAAGTCCTCCCACTCAGATCAGACAAGCCCACGGCCGCATCCAAGCCCTTCAGACAGATCTACTGTCATAGGTCTGTTTGGGGGACAAGAGCTCAAAACACAGATGTGGGAACTCACCAGAGCAGAGGAGGAGCAGAGTGTGGGGTACTCACCCGAGGAGCAGAGTGTGGGGTACTCATCCGAGGAGCTGAGTGTGGGGTACTCACCCAAGGAGCAGAGTGTGAGGTACTTACTAAAGCAGAGTTTGGGGTACTCACCAGAGGAGCAGAGTCTGGGGTACTCACTAAAGCAGAGTTTGGGGCGGAGTACTCACCAGATGAGCAGAGTTTGGGGTACTCACCAGAGGAGCAGAGTTTGGGGTACTCACCAGAGGAGCAGAGTTTGGGGTACTCACCAGAGGAGTAAAGTTTGGGGTACTCAGCAGAAGAGCAGAGTTTGGGGTACTCACCAGAGGAGTAAAGTTTGGAGTACTCACCAGAAAAGCAGAGTTTGGGGTACTCACCAGAGGAGTAGAGTTTGGGGTACTCACCAGAGGAGTAAAGTTTGGAGTACTCACCAGAAAAGCAGAGTTTGGGGTACTCACCAGAGGAGTAGAGTTTGGGGTACTCACCAGAGGAGTAAAGTTTGGAGTACACACCAGAAGAGCAGAGTTTGGGGTACTCACCAGAGGAGCAGAGTTTGGGGTACACACCAGAAGAACAGAGTTTGCTGTACTCACCAGAGAAGCAGAGCAGCTGTAGGAACAGGGTTCGGGGTATGAGGAGCAGAGTTCGGGGTACTCCTGTCCTGTCCATCCTGACGGCCTTCGCTGCGGGTACTCCGAGTGAGAGGAGAATGAGAGAGGAGAGACATGAGGGGAGTTCTAGAGCTGTGTAGGCGTTTTCAGAGGAAGGAAGGGAGGCTCCAGCAGCAGGCCCTCAAGAACTCCACCAGTGCACACACACCCACACACACACACACACACACGCACACACACCCACACCGACACACACACAGATGCACTGCAGAGAGAACTAAAGAAAGAGTAAGAAGTACATGAGGGAGTAAACACAATGAGGAGTAAACACAATGGGATATGGTGGGGTGGGGTACTCTCTTATTCCTTCTGCTGTTCATAATGTGGTGGTAAGGACACTCTTAAAATGCATTTAGTTACAGAATACTGGGGGGTAGGGTCATCAGAAGTATCAAAAGTATCAGATACTTATTGATACTAAAACTAGTATCGAAACTAAATACTCATTTACTCATTTGATACTAAAAAAATCACATTCACAGGACAGAAATGAACCTTTCCTGAATAGTTTTGGAATGTGTGTGTGTGTGTGTGTGTGTGTATGACTGTGTGTGTGTGTGTGTGTGTGTGTGTGTGTGTGTGTGTGTGTGTGTGTGTGTGTGTGTGTGTGTGTGTGTGTGTGACTGTGTGTGTGTTTGTACTATGTTTTTTGGTATTTAAAATTAAATGTTAACTTAAAGCCAGGTACTCTCTGGTTACAGCCTGGACACAGCGGTGGAGATGAACAGGAATAACTGTGCTCAGGAACTGCAGGTAGGATTCAGAGAACACCCCAGACCATAGAAGGTACTCCTAACAGCAAAGAGAGCACCCCACAAGAGCACCCCGGAGCAGTGTATGTATACTCCTCACAGCACAGAATACCCCAAGTGTACCCCAGACCAGAGGATATGCAGGTACTTCTTATAGAACTGTAACAGTGTACCTCACAAGAGCACCCCAGACCAGAGAATAGACAGGTACTCCTCACAGTAGAGAGTACCCCACAGGAGCAGCCCAGATGAGAGTATGAACAGTCACTATATCTTTGTAATAAAGTACGTCACAAGAGCACCCCACAAGAGCACCATAAACCAGTGAATGTCTATTCCTTACAGTAGAGAATACCCCATAAGCACAACCTATAAAATGTACAGGTATTCCTCAAGTAGAGAGAGTACTCCACAAGAGCACCCCAGACCACAGTATGTACAGGGGTTTTATCCTCCTCTTCACTGGCTGTGACGCTGACCTGCCACAAATACAAAGAGATTAGGATGGACGTCAGACAACCGGCTACCCGTAATTCATTTGAAACAGCTTTTTTTAATTGAAGTGCTTGAATGATGCTGCCCTGCTGTACCTCTCCTTTTTTTTTTTTTTTTTTTACCAGTACCTCACAAGACGCAGAGTACCCCATAGGTTCTGAAGGGCCCTCAGAATGTTCTAACATCACATAAACATAACCTACTCTCTGTGTAGTGGCAGGTCTTTGTTTCTGAAGCTAACATGTGTGTTTGACTCTACAGTGTGACCTAGTCCTGCTGCTCCGGCTGGTCCTTGTGCCAATGTCTCTGATGGCCCCTGGACTGGAGGGAGCGCCGGAACATGGACACTACACATCTACAAAAAAAAAAAAAAATTTGTATCACTGCATGTCCTTTCATCTCTGTTAATGAGCAGAAAGGAAGGGAGGCTCCAGCAGCGGCCCTCAAGAACTCCACCAGTGCACACACACGTACACACGCGCACACACACACCTGCACACACATACACATACACACACAATACAACGTGAACTACCGTAACTACAGGCCAGGGGACACAGAGTACATGAGGGAGTACACACAGAGGAGTAAACACAATAGGATATGGTGGGGTGGGGTACTCTCTTACTCCTCCTGATGTTCATGGGGGACACAACCTATTGAGAAGCACATGTTCATTTGTGTAATCTGTAATCTCTTGTAAAGTCAAATTATTTCATGTTTTAAATGCGACTAAGAAAACTATAATTTAATTTAATCAACTTGCATCCATAGTAATATAGCACATTGTTTTCTCCAAAGGCATTTTCCTCCTATACATGAGGACCAGCCCCCTACAGGGACATAATGACCAGACCCCTATAGGGACATAAGGATCAGCCCCCTATAGGGACATAAGGACCAGCCCCCTATAGGGACCAGACCCCTATAGGGACATAAGGACCAGCCCCCTATAGGAACATAAGGACCAGACCCCTATAGGGACCAGCCCCCTATAGGGACATAAGGATCAGCCCCCTATAGGGACATAAGGATCAGCCCTTGAAGTAGCACCTACACCACCAAACTTTACAGTCTTGTTTTTTTCCCTCTGAGCTCTGAAACCTCCTCCCAAGCCACTTGATCTACACATCTACAACTGTGTGGGGTGAGTTCAGGATCCCCAAACTCCGGACAGCATTTGGAAACTGAGGATTTCATGTGCAGATTTCCGTCAGTGGAATATGTTACCAACAGAGCTGATAACATGTACAAACTATGGCACATTTTCACACCTGACAAAACAATGGCAGCTCTCAAACCAAACCTGCCATAATTTTTGTGTGTGTGTGTGTGTTTCTGGAGTGAATAAATTGATGGATGCTTTTGGATGATGAATTTTAAGCTGTCGAGAGAACTGGATGTGACGGTCCGGTCATTGTAAAGACATTTTCTGTGTATGTTTGATCTTATGAACTATAACCTCAGCCTGCCCTGGGACTAGAGCTGAAATTCAGCACTAGCGCTGTAACTTGGTACAAAAATTAACTACTGAACAATGTTTAGATTTTTTTTTTAATGCACAGAATTTTTTAATCTAATTCCAGGTCTGATTTATATATTTGTAATAAGTCAAATATAATATATAGCCTACAATATAAATCTAATATTTTGCAGGCTATCTAATGTGGCAACACAATGAAACAAGAAATCAGAACCCAGCTCTTTCAGTTTTTCAGATTTGTCCCAAACGTGCAATTTTGGCCACACTCCATCCATCCATCCATTTTCTTTTTCTTATCCGGGGCCGGGGTCGCGGGGGGCAGCAGTCTAAGCAGGGACTCCCAGACTTCCCTCACCCCAGACACATCCTCCAGCTCCTCCGGTGGGACCCCAAGGCGTTCCCAGGCCAGCCGAGAGACATAGTCCCTCCAGCGTGTCCTGGGTCTTCCTCGGGGCCTCCTCCCGGTGGGACATGCCCAGAACACCTCCCTAGGGAGGCGTCCAGGAGGCATCCTAAGCAGATGCCCGAGCCACCTCAGCTGGTTCCTCTCGACGTGAAGGAACAGCGGCTCTACTCCGAGCTCCTCCCGTGTGACTGAGCTCCTCACCCTATCTCTAAGGGTGTGCCCAGCCACTCTGCGGAGGAAACTCATTTCGGCCGCTTGTATCCGCGATCTTGTCCTTTCGGTCATGACCCAGAGCTCATGACCATAGGTGAGGGTAGGAACGTAGATTGACCGGTAAATCGAGAGCTTTGCCTTTCGACTCAGCTCCTTCTTTACCACAACGGACCGATACAGCGACCGCATCACTGCAGACGCTGCACCGATCCGCCTGTCAATCTCGCGTTCCATCCTTCCCTCACTCGTGAACAAGACCCCGAGATACTTGAACTCCTCCACTTGAGGCAAGGGCTCACCACCCACCCGGAGAGGGCAAACCACCTTTTTCCGGTCGAGAACCATGGCCTCAGACTTAGAAGAGCTGATTCTCATCCCAGCCGCTTCACACTCGGCTGCAAACCGCCCCAGTGCCTGCTGCAGGTCCTGGCTCGAAGAAGCCATCAGGACAACATCATCTGCAAACAGCAGAGATGAGATCCTGTGGTTCCCGAACCAGATCCCCTCCAGCCCCTGAACCAGATCCCCTCCGGCCCCTGACTGCGCCTAGAAATTCTGTCCATAAATATAATGAAGAGAACCGGTGACAAAGGGCAGCCCTGGCGGAGTCCAACATGCACCGGGAACAAGTCTGACTTACTGCCGGCAATGCGAACACAGCTCCTGCTCCGGTCATACAGGGACCGGACAGCCCTTAGCAAAGGGCCCCGGACCCCATACTCCCAGAGCACCCCCCAAAGGACACCACGGGGGACACGGTCGAATGCCTTCTCCAGATCCACAAAACTGGACCACTGGCCACACTCCAAATCCCTTATTTCTTACGTAACATTGTAAGATGTAAACTGACATCTCCTGTTTGCCTTATTTGCTGCAGATAAGTCACAATATGCAAACTCCTCACAAGCTCCAGTTCAAACGAGGTGGGAATCGAACCACGCAGCTTCTAGTTATGCCACGTCACGGTGCTTCCTCCTCCTATTGCCCAACAACTTCCTTCCTGCTGGCACAAACCGAAAGTTCCAGACAGCGCCATTTTCGGTGCGGTTTGTGCTTTCTTCACGCCAGAGCTAAGGTGATCTCCCTCTGTGTGTGTGTCTGTATTCTAGTACAGTCCAGTACTCGTAATTTGGTGGCATTTAGAATAAAGTATATAATAACTGTCTTAAATTAAAAGGACTACATGACTGTACTTCATGCACTTTTGGCTTTGAGCTGCACAGTATTAGTGAGAATAGAAAACTTCTTACAGTGCGTGAGTGTGTGTGTCATAATGCAGACTGGAAGGACCAAAGTATGCGGTACTCGGGAAGGTTTAACAGTGTTTATTTACAGTTTAGTGAATAATAATGCAACAAGAGGGGGCAGGAGTGGCAGGGAGCTGGGGACACGGTGCGCTGTGTGATGCGTGGTGAGGGCAGGCCAGGACGAGGATTGAGTGTGCGACACCAGGGTCCGGGAGAGCGAGGAGTGCAGGCACAGGAGCCGGGCAAGGAGCCGGACGAGGAGAACCAGGGTGAGAGCCAAGTGCAGGGTGAGATCCGAAGACAAGGTGAGCAGAGAACAAGGTGCACTGTGCCAGAGAGCAGGAGCTGGGTTGGAGCGGAGCCAGGAGCGCAGGATCAGGAGGTGTCCAGGAAGCTGGGTCTGGTAACATCAAAACTGGAGTTAACAAACGAGTAGCGGGCAAAAAAGTACAAAAGGTAAGTAGCTAGGCATTCACGTGGGTACGTGTTGTTGGTCTCCTCCAGACTGTCTGTCTTCTGGGCTTCTTATACCGCAACAGGTGGTGGTAAATGCGCTTACGAGTCCCAGGTGTGCGTGGGAGGAGCAAGACGCTCCGCCCAGGCCGGCTCTTGACAGACAGGGGAGGGGAAAGACGAGACAGGAGACAAAAACAGGGCAGGAGTCACGTGATCGTGACAGTGTGTGATTGTTCATCTCTAATTGGAGATAAATTACTGCACTTATGTGTCATATTTTTATAGTATAATGATACTCAATGTGAAAGTATTCCAAGTATTCAGAATACAGTGCTATGATTGGCCCATGTAACGGAATAAGTTACAAAATATGTTTTAATTTTACAACTTTACATTTTCACTGCACTCAGAGCACCACACTACGAGCACGTCTGGACCAGACAAGCAACTAAATGTGAGACGAATGAAAAACATCAAGTGAAATCAATAAATGATCATGGAGCAGAAGACAATATTACAAATGACGCACAACACCTAGCCCAGATGTAATTATGACATAGGCTACAGACTACTAAGTAAACTGTAAAATGTTAACTTAAAGGTGTACTATGTAACATTTCTGGCACCTTGTCTCCTTGAGTATTTAATTCCTTTGCCTGAAATGTTCCATGGCATGACATTAAAAAGCATTTCTGATCCTTGTTATAATGTTTCCTCATCAGAAACATACCTGGAGTTGTGTTTTGTTTCATTCACATGTTTAACACACAAACCCTGCACATTTAGTTCTTCTCTCAAACAGAAAACACTCTGTTCCACCTTGTGATGCCATGTGGCAATACAGGAAGTGCTCCACTGTGTTTTTAAACTTGATACACCTCACTTGAATCATGTGGGTAATTTCTGTCCTAGAATTGCAAATCTCTATTGAACTAAAGGTAAAAGGAGCTGTCAACTAGAAAATACTGCTTCAGACAGACTAATAAATATGTGTGAATGAAACAAAACACATCTCCAGGTACGTTTTTGATGAGTTAACAGCATTATAACAAGCTTTAATTTCACAAGAGTAAATTTTTCTGTAATATATGCCCTTTAAAAACTAACCGTCCCTCCACCTTGTCCCTATTGTCAGAGGGAGTAGCCATGTCAGGGGCACAGGTACTCCTGGAGGCTCTGGAGGACCTGGAGAACAATGACTTCCAGACCCTGAAGTGGTACCTGTCCCAGAGGCTGGTGGAAGGCTGCAGGCCCATCGCATGCTGCCACCTGGAGAACGCCACACGCACCAAGACCACGGGGCTGTTACTCTCCAGCTATGGTCCGGACATAGCGGTGAAGGTGTGTGTGGACGTGCTGACCAGGATGAACAGGAACAATAGTGCTCAGGAGCTGCAGCAGGCATATGCAGGTAGGACACAGCAGAGAGCACCCCACAAGAGCACCACAGACCAGTGAATATACAGGCACAACAGCACTGTAACACAGTACCCCCCCAGATGGAGTACCCCACAAGAGCACCAAAGAGTACCCCAGAGGAGTACCCCACAAGAGCACCACAGACCAGGGAATATACAGGCACAACAGACATCAGAGCTGTCCTTCAGGAGCAGACTTTGGTCAAACTCTGGTCAGAGAAATAAAACCTGCTCTGAACCAGGTTAGTGAGTTACCATGGTAACAGAGCCTGAGTTTGGCCTATACCTGCTTCTTGAAACAGGGCCAAAGTTAACACCCCAATTGGCCTGTAGCTTTTGAAAAAGACAAGCCACAGTGTGGCCAGTGTTTTTCTTTTTTACCAGAGTACTGCACAAGAGGCAGAGTACCCCATAGGTTCTGGAGGGCCCTCATAATGTTCTGACATCACATAAACATAACCCACTCTCTGTGTCTGTGGCATGGCTTTGTTTATGAGACTAACATGTGTGTTTGACTCTGTAGTTGAAAAGGCATCTCGACCTGACTTGGTAGGACCTGCTCCGGCTGGTCCTGGCACTCCGGCTGGTCCTGGTCCTGGTACTCTGGTTGGTCCTGGTACTCCAGCTGGTCCTGGCGTTCCGGCGTCTCTGATGGCTCAGGGTGGCAGTGTGATTGTGGCCCCAACAATGACTGGAGGGAGCGCTGGAACATGGAATTTTTAACATCTACAAATAAATTTATTTTTTTTTTAAATATCAGTGCCTGCTTGTTCTTTTGTTATGTGTAATCTGCAAAAGTAAAGAATGCACATACAGCCACAACACAAATGTTTTATAAAAACTAGGGCTGAAATTTAAAAATATATATATCTTTTGAAGGAGATACGATGCAGTTTATGTCTGAATTCATGGGTTTCAGTTTCATTTTATATGCAACACTTTGGGAACTTTTCTCATTTAAAATATATTGCTTTAAATTGTTAATTGCTATGGCAACGGCCCTCATTTTCATCATTCCGAAACCCATGGACAATTTCTAATTTCTATCAATAAATATGGCAAATGTCATTATGTTTTCTTAGTGATGAAAGAATGAGAATGAAAAAATACATACATATTTTTCTTGTTGTCTTCTTATTTTAATAGATCCATGATTGTACGTCTCTACGTTATCTTGTGACGTGGAGGCGCAGTCACGTGACCGCTCTCACCCGGAAGCGCTGTGTGATTCACGTGACCCGCTGCGGAGCGCGATCTCTCAGCTGCTTTTACCCGTCTGAACACGAACATCGAGCGAACATTTTCGGACCACAAACCCACGACGGACCCGGGCGGCTACTTCAGTGTCCCCTCTGTGTCCCGCACCGCTCTCAGTTAACCCCCGGCCCGGAGAAGGGGCCCTCCCCCCCGGCTACTGCTGACGTCTCCGGCCGCTGTGTTGACTACTCCTCCCGCTGTAGCAGTATGGGACCAGGAAGCGCAGCAGCTGTCGGGCGATGAACGCACAAAGGAACGCTAAACCACGCCACGCACCTTCCACGGGTACGATCCTGATCACAGCCGCGGTAGACGCCCGGATCACCGCAGAGAGTGTAGCTGGAGCTCCGGGTGCCTGTGGGAGCACGGGCGGTTGGTTGGCCGTTAGCATAGCATCAGCTCGGTTAGCGGTTCGGGTCGGGTCGCTCCAGGGAGTGATGACGGGGGCTTGAGGAATATGGCCGGGGCACAGAGGAGCTTGTGGTGACAGCTGTGGTCCTGTTTCATGCTGGTGATGGACTGCACCGCTCGGATACATAAGCTCACGCTCAAGGTAAGCTCCGTGATGATGGACGTGTCGTGCTAACAGGCTAATCTGTTAAAATGTCCTCCGTGTTCTGCCGCCGTGGCGTGTACTTTTTAACCTCTATAAATATCTATCCATTTGATTTATTTTGAGCCTCTGTTTTCACTCTTAAAGCACCACATTAGGCTATTTCCTGATTGTTTTTGTGTTACAGCGTCATTTCCTCATCACAAACATACCAGGTGTTTGTTTCATTCACACCATGTTTAAACACTCAAACCCTGCATATTTAGGCGCGGAATTCATCTCTCCAACTGTAAACATTCCGTTCCACCTTGTGATGTCATGTGATGTGTTAAAACAGGAAGGCTCCACTGGTTTTTTAAACTCCACACACCTTCACTAGAATCATTTGGTTCATTTTTAGCCCTGGAATTGTCTATCTCTACAGTACGCACCCCCCCACATGTGTTTAGCTGACCAAGAATTTTTCTAGCAGACTACAGCCCTAGAAAGAGTGATTGGTATTAATTATATTGTCATTATACAAAGGGTGTGTTCACTCTGCATGCACCACCACATCATAATGGAATTAAATTGGAGCGATCCCAGAACTAATCCTGGACTGGACCAAACCCAATCCAGGCCTCCTAACTTTACTTTTATAATGCTAAGTTTACCACGTCTCTCTAATAGTGTTGTCATGATATTCACATTTCACACTATTTTGATACTAAGGAATTCCACTCAATACTCAGTACGATTAATAGAATGTAATTTTCACATACAAATTAATACTGCTTTCTTTATCTTAGCATGAGGTTCTTGGTATTCGTTCTGATAAAGCTCGAAATCCTGCTAAACTGTTCAGAAAAGTTTCAAATTTTGTCCTGTTAATTGTAATTTCTTGCTCAAATAAATATCTAGTTTGATATTCTTTTTGCATATTACTTACTAGACTGGTCACACATAATACATTTTGAAGTGCAGTATATTAGGCTGAGACAATAAGTTGACTATAAACGATAATATTGAAACTACTGATTATACCAAAAACGATTGATTCAAATAAAAAATTGAAAAGCATGACCTTCTACAAAAATAAATAGTCCTAATGAAAGCAGTAGTTTGTATCGCTTTGAGTCATAGAAGTCCGTTTGTTCAAACTTATACAGCTCCGATCTCACCATAGTCAGAAAAAAACAACAAAGTTTCCGCTTACTGCAAAGAAAAAATACTCACGACAAATATTGACCCAGAACTAATTACAGTCGATCGATATTATGTATTAAACAATACGTTGTAATATGTCATTAGCATTACAGGCGTGCTAAGATTAGCATCTGATTTTTCGATACTGTTTGACCACTTCAGTCTCTAATGTGATGATGTTTCTCTGTTGCAAGAATGAAACGCGCTTATCCTGGTCCAGCTCAAACACATTTGGTTCTATGCCAATGGGACTCCTCGGACGTAATACGCTGACGGCGGGCTGCGTTTCCTCTCCGAACAGCAGCGGTCGCCTGGCCTACCCGTTAAGATCAGCTCAGAGTATCGGAGATAGGTTATGTTATTATACTTTTTTGCAGTGTTACAGTGTTCTCAACGATTTTGATTCGCTATCTTGCCTACTTGTGGTCACAATACTTTTGTGTTAGCCAAATGCTTTGATACATTTAATCTAGCCTGTGTAGTGGAACGCTGAACTTGGTAACGTAAGATATTGAGAGTGCAGTCTCAACCACTGCTTAACAATCGGCGACATGCATTTAACAATTGTATTCTCATGAACAACACTATGTTTGTCCGCTTGATTTTTTCCGTCTCATAAAACTGGAAAACAGGCAACTAGTTTGTGTCTCCTTGCTCAATCTGAGTACCAGTGTTGTCCTCATTCTCCTATCGCAAAACTATTACTGAGCGCCCTCTAAAATCTGACTCTGTCGCCCTAGTGTATGTTAGTAATGTTAAATAATGCGTCGCCTCCTTAGAGTGGTTGAGCAGTGATTTCATTGGGTTATGTATTGAGGAGTTTGTCTAGGGAGTAAGAAAATTGAGATTGGTGCTAAGCCTCTTGTTTTACACTAAATGCAGTGCTTAAACTGCCATATTTGTTTGTCTTCTCCTGTAATTTTGGATGGCACATTTGTGATTGCTGGACAATAGGAATGTCCTTTTAAAGCTCAACTTTAAATCCCTAGTCATTTATTCAACTTTTTGGGTCAGCGCCTTGTCGCTCAGCATAACTGATGTAAAGAAGTATGATAAATATTGACGCGACAGGTACTATCCTCAGCCCATCGTCAGAAACTTTGTCCTAACGGGCAGACTGTGTGCGCTGCGGTGGGGCTTCAGCCTATCCAGGTCTCGTGTGAGTGGGGTCCTCAGATGTCCTACCAGTGAGTAGGAAAACACTTACACTCTACAACCTGGGTCACTAATTTTCACCCTTGTCACCCTCCCTCTGTGCCCAAATGACATGGGCTTCACTGCAGCAGTATACAAAGCAAGGAAAGTTATTGTAATAGCACATTTGTACAAAGTATTCAAAGTGTTTAAGAATAAAAAAGTCATTAAATCACCAAATCAAAACATA